>JAZHYW010017484.1:0-53146 GCA_037355805.1 Ixodes ricinus | reverse complement strand
AATAAAGTAGAAAGTTGGGCTAGTTGGTATTGGTTGTACATAGTGAAAAATACACAGCGCAAAAGGACAAAAAGGGAAGAGACACACCGGATAGAACAGAGCGCTGACTCGCAACTAGATATTTAATAGACGAAAAGGAGAAAGAAAAATATTTTGGTCACCATAAATCGCACGTGTAACCTGTGCCATGATATGTGGTTGTTATGGCACGCGCTGGGCCTTCATAGTTAGTTTCAAGAACTCTAACTCTTTGTTGGACAACGAGACAGATGGTGTGCTGATGCAACTTGCTCCTCCACTGTGGATGTAAAAAGCTTCCAGCACCTCTCGAGTTGTTTTGTCCCGGTGTTTTCCCATAACTGTGGTGGCTTCAAAAGACGGTTTACATAGACACGCTTTACAGTGAAGTGAAAAATTCCCACCCACCGTGGCTCTGAGGGAGTAGTCGTGCTCACGGAGCCTGTCGTTTAGGCAGCGTCCTGTCTGCCCAATGTAGGTGCGGCCGCAGGATAGTGGTATGTTGTAAACAACACCCGTGGCACAAGGCACAAACGGCTTGGCGTGTTTTTTGAACATCTGTTTTTTAGACATCCCTCTGCCTTGGCGTTGACTCTTGGACAGATCTGGTTCATTTTTTGTGGAGCTGAAAATACCACGGGGACTCCATAGCGGTTTCCAACATTTTTTAGGTTATGGGAAATCTTGTGTAGATACGGTATTACAACTGGTCTCTTTCTTTCCACACTACGTTTTGTATTCTGTATCCCTTTTACTTTCTTAATTATGGTGCTCGCTATATCTGACAGTAGTGCTGATGGATAGCCGGCTTTTTGCAGTCTCGCTGTTTGTAATTTGAAGCTTTCTCCCATAGTGTGGAGGCAAGATTTCTTCAAAGCTGATTGTAGACTAGAAATAGCAATGCCCCTTTTTATGATCTTTGAATGGGCCGAGTTGTAGTCAAGGATGGCCTTCTTCGATCTTGGCTTGTAAGTCCAGCATACATGGTCGTCTTCTAGGCACAGTGAAATGTCAAGGTACTGAAGCACACCTTCTTTTGGGATCTCGAATGTAAACTTCAGGCCTTCCCCACACGTTTTAAAGACACTCATCACTTGGTCCCTTACCGTGTCCAGTAGTACTCCTCTTTTAAGAATCACTAGAAAGTCGTCTACGTAGCGGAACACCTTACTAACAAAAGTGTCGCCTAACTCACTCGCGATAGCACTGTCCACTTCACCCAGGTAAATGTCACTTAAGACGGGGGCAACACATGACCCAATGCACACCCCGACTTTTGCCTGTAGCTATTCCCCTTCCACGTAACTATCATGGACTGCAGATAGAATTGCAACATTTCCATAAAGCTTTCCAGGGTTATACCACTTGAACTTCTAAAGGCCACCTCTCCATTATCTTCAATACACCTCTTCACCGATTCTAGCAATCTGTTGTGCGGTAATGAGTAGTATAGATCTTCTACATCTATACTAAATGCTTCTCTCTTCCCTAGGCAGCTGGCCTGGAGAAACTCCACGAGTTCTTCTGACTTAAATACCCGGTAGGGGTCCTTGATTTTTAATGAGGATAGCTGTTTCTGTAGATAGGCCGCCACCTGCCTCTGCCAAGATCCTTTTTCAGACACTATGGCTCGAAAAGGGCAGGCGTCTTTGTGCGTTTTTGCGCTGAAAAACACCTCAAGATGTGTCCTCTCCGCCTTCCCTACTCTTCCAGAGAGCTGGGTTAAGGCTAAATGGTCGCAAAGTTCTTTGGCTTTTTCACGTGTTTTCTTCAGGTCAATTTTGACCTGTCTGAAATTCTTCTCTATCGCCTCGCTTGCTTTTCATTAAACATGCCTGCTTGGCCTAACACTACAAATTGACCGTGAGCACGACTACTCCCTCAGAGCCACGGTGGGTGGGAATTTTTCACTTCACTGTAAAGCGTGTCTATGTAAACCGTCTTTTGAAGCCACCACAGTTATGGGAAAACACCGGGACAAAACAACTCGAGAGGTGCTGGAAGCTTTTTACATCCACAGTGGAGGAGCAAGTTGCATCAGCACACCATCTGTCTCGTTGTCCAACAAAGAGTTAGAGTTCTTGAAACTAACTATGAAGGCCCAGCGCGTGCCATAACAACCACATATCATGGCACAGGTTACACGTGCGATTTATGGTGACCAAAATATTTTTCTTTCTCCTTTTCGTCTATTAAATATCTAGTTGCGAGTCAGCGCTCTGTTCTATCCGGTGTGTCTCTTCCCTTTTTGTCCTTTTGCGCTGTGTATTTTTTCACTATGTGCTATTGATTACCTTACTCACGACCTAAATGCTTCTTTGATCGTCTCTGAATATTTCTACGTGCAGCCGATGCGCCAGCGGATCGTCCCGATCCCCACATCCACTCCCCTTCTAGTCGTCGTCACTGGCCCTTTCTCCATGGACGTCAAGTGGACTGCGCCGCTCCACGACGGAGGCCGTCCGATACTCGGGTACCTCGTGGCCGTTAAGGAACTCCAGCGGACGCTATGGATGGAGGTAAAACACTCAGCCAGATCATTTTCAGTAATAGGTCTGGGCATAGGAATATCGAAATGTAAAACTTGAGATTAAAAGTCTGTATCTAGCTTTTGCCAATTTAGCGGTTTTCCTGCTAAATTTAGCAATGTTTAGATTTTTCGCAGAAGAATTCAGATTTTGTTGGCGGCGGGATTTTAGCGGTTCTCAAGTCATTTTAGTGGTTTATTTTTCTCTTCGCGGGCTAGAATCTTCTTGCAGTTCATTTTTGTGAATCATGAACACCTGAAATTATTGTGATGATTTAGAGTCGCATGATAGTCATCTTTGTTTGCTCTGAGAAAGATTTCAGTCAGTGAGAGTAACTCCCTCTACGCCATCTAGATAATAAAGTGGCAAACCTTGAAGACGTACATTAAATTGCTTTATGCTTGAATGTATGAGTTCGCTATCCAGGTGTGCCAGATGAAAGTCACCTAGATGACTATGCAGAGGAATTAAGAAAACATAGGGGAATAGGATCCTAAATTTTAAAACTGGGTACTGGAAGATCCAAGCATCATTAGACGACATAGCTCCAAAGCACGTGAATTTGGCAAATGAAGCGTTTAACTATCCTAAATATTGCACTTGAGATCGTAATGATTCAGGTGTACGTCAGCAGGTATGACGACACTGGTAACACCTGGTAATAATAAAATCGTTCAGTAATAATAGAATCGGCGAGTCAAAGCGATTTGAGCAAAAAAACAAAAGGTCTCTTCAAAGAGTTCCCTAAATTATTGTGCTGTTTTTAGACTAATTATAGCAGTGAATTGTGTTAGAAAGTCATTCTTGGCTTGCACCGGAAATATACTTGATTTTTGCTGTTTTTCTTAATTTATATTCCAGGTTCTTTTTATTTTCCAGTAAACAAGACTGGTCAAGATAGTCAATATAAAATTGTAAAACGTCTCCGTTAGCGGAAAAAAATAACTTTAAAAAATTTATTTTGTAATTTTGTGAAACCAAATCTTTTTTTCGTAGATGACGAGCTTTATAAGATGTGTTAGACCTAAAAAGTACGGTCTGGTCAGGTGCAAGCAGCATGCTGAGCCATCACACTCAGCGACAGACTGCAGACCGTTTTTTAGGCGTAAACATATTTTCAGCCTCGTGATTCGCAAGGCTCCCTCCGCATATGGCAGCGATTAGCTCCCCCAATCGCTGTATTGAAATGGAAACACTGTAGATTTCGTATGCTAGCCCTTTTCAAACGCTATGTACACAAATGTGTACACGTAAAACACTGTTGTTTTTCGAGAATACATAGTATATGCCATATGGAGTCGTTTGATCAATTTGAGCGGAATGGTATACTCTACATATCGCTACCAGAGTTTGTGGAGCAAATCTTAGTGTAAATTTTATTCACAAATCGAGATAGCGGAGAAAAATTTTTCCCCGATAAATGGCGAGTGGTGTTAGAAAGGGCTAGGGAAGAGGATAACACGCGCCTCAGACGGTCAAGTGTTTGTCTTTCAAAGAAATTTTATTTTCTTTCAGTTTGTCACTGGATATGAATATGGATATGAATATTTTATTACCGGACGACTTTGGCATTTCTAGGTTGTCCTTTAAATATTATCGGGGATGACTTCACTGGCCTTTTCTGGCTCCAATAGTGTTTGATTGAAAAATTACTTGCTGGCACACCGATGAGTCAGAAAGGACAACACACATCAGTGTATGTTGTAACAGATATTCGACCTTAAATTCTGAATTATAAGAACAATTACAGCAATTGTAATGTTGGAAGATCTTGCATATCTAATCCTGCAGTCCATTAGTCCGAAAGACAAGAGCTCAGCTCCAAAGAAATTTTTTTACCGCTTCACTCGAGGACTCTGATTTCGTCTCCGTATCGCTCAAAGCCCGACCGCTGCCGACACTGCGATCTGAACGGGAGTGAATTAAGCAGCGAGGAAACTGCATCGTCACGCCTTTTCTTTGTGCGTTAGATATCAATGACTACTCCAATCACGCAGAATGAATGCGCCGCGATTCTGCGCTTTTTCTCTGCGTGATTGGTTCAGCTGGTGATAACAAGGCTCCCGGAAGTTCGGTATTTGTTTTTCTTGAAATTCGGGAGTTAATTATCGGTGTTTATTTTTTCATTTGAATCGGTGTTTTTTGGTGTCTAATTTTGAATGCAGGAGGGAAATCTGTGTTTATCGGGCTTCTGTTGTAAAGCGAGTAGTAGTAGTAGTGTAGTAGTAGTATGCGTTTTGGGGAGGGGGTTGGGAAACCGACTTTTGTTGGGCCGTACTTAGACGCCCATGTCACAGTCGGTTGTAAAGCGACTGTAATGCTAGTAAAGTTAAGTAATGCTGCAGTAATGCTAGTAAAGATAAAAGGGAACAGGGCGAGGAATATGGTTTCGACAGAAAAGAAAAACTCCAAGAGCAGTTAAATGCAACTGTGTTCCGAATCAACAAAAAAAAAAAAAGTAGGGTTGAAGATTTCTAGTTAAGCTGGTGTTTTACTTTAAATTTTTAGGACAGCTTAAATTTGTTTTTTTTCGGGATTTTCACCGATTCAGAGAAAACCGCGTCGGGGGTTAACTTTTGGCCTTTATCGGTATATACCGAAAACACGGAACCATAGTTATAACAAATCAATGAGGACAACGAACGTTGTGACAATGCACTTTTGGCGCTGCTCAATTGGCGGAAAATTGGTCTTATCAGCTAAATTTGTCAGTCGCCCTCCGTTTCGTTTTAAACAAAGCCGCAGCCGACGCTCCTATTTGGTGCACCAAATAGGAGCGTCGGCTCCCGTTGTGTTTAAAGTGAAACGGAGGGTGACTGACAAATTCGGCTGATAAGGCCAATTTCCCGCCATTCAAACATATTTGCTAACTTACAAGTTTACTCTCATGTGGGGCTTCATACCGTAATTTTCGCAATGATTACTACAGGAGCACATACTATACTTCCTCCTCTATATTTCTATCACTCTGTCATTAAACGTTAGTGCTTAATTTAATAATATGCACCAACACAAAGGCAACATGTTGCAGTATCGGGCAATCTACCATAATATGTAGAAAAGGTACTACTGGTTGGAGCTGAGTTAAGTAGTTGGCTCGTATGTTTTATTAATGCCAGCTGCTCACTAATAAAAATAGGCAACCGCCGGACTATCAACTATATTGAAGCCTTCTTCTTCCTTTACTTCTATCAGCATTTACATTCCGTAGTAAAGCCAGATTCTTCTTTATTTACGAACTAGATTAAAGCCTTCTTTTTTCTTCCTTGACCTCTATTCTTATTTCCAAACGCGGAGCTCCTTCGTGTATTTGAGGACCTCCGCAGAAACAATTGTTCTTGCTGCTGAAGCGCCGGGGAAGGAGCACTGACGCATTCATCTCCATTTTCATCGATGTCCTTTGCTTCAAGAATTTCACGCGCAAGTTTTTCGTTCTTTTTTCCCAGTACCTTGATGTTTTACAAACTTGCAGTGCACCGATATTCTCGGCAATGGACCGGTGGGTGTCCCCCTGATGAGATATTCCTTAATGAAGCAGCATGCACCCTGGTCCGATCATTGATGGAACGACCGGTTTGGCCTATGTAGCATCAACCATGTGATAATGGGATGTTATATATGACTTATTTTTTCCGCGACGCCTACTTCGTCCTGTGCGCAGTGCCACAAACTTCTTTGAAATCTCCAGCCTGGTTTACCCTGCGACACATAAAATACGCCTTTTTTGGCGCGCACCACACCATGTGGACGCCTTGCCGTCCGAAAAACATTTGCAATCTGTGAGCGATGCCGTGGGTATAAGGCGCTATCACTATACTCTTACGTGCATTTTTTTCCCTCTTTTTGGGGTTTTGCTTCATGTTGAATAAGGCATAAAGCGGGAAAAAAGGTGGCTAAAGAACGTGTTGTTATCACAGCTGTTGCTATGCGTGTTGTTATTACAGCTGCATGCGCCTCACAGCCCAACAAACGTAAATCTGTCCTTGCTAAGTAGGCAGAGAAGTCAACAATGATTTTCGCAATCAGCTCGTTGTGACTGAAGAAGGTAGTGAGTGAGGAAGGTATCAGCTACAACACCACGCCGATTGCGCGCAGCGCCCCCTGGTTTTAAAGAGAATGGAGAAGTTTTCTGGCTGGCAGGGAAATCGCATTTTCATTTGGATAGTGTATTCTATCAAGAATATAATCACTAGGTATAGCTAATTTCAAACATATATTTTTTCATTGTATACTTTCATCTAAACTTGCTGTTGATCTTGACATTTCGGAGGTACATAAGATTGCATTCTATTTTTTGTTTGTTGTTTCTGTTTTCTGTTTTTCACGGCCAATGCTTACTGACGTTTAAAGTGTTCTTTTATCGAATGAATGTAGTGTTTATTTTTCCTTGTTTCTTTGACTTATTGTTTTTATCTTATTTTAATTGGACAATGTTTTGTAGAATCTGTTAATATGTACGTATTTTGAGCTGCTGAACTTTAGGGGGCAGAGGCTTTGACAGGCACCACGCCTTTATCTCTGCCCCCTACGCCGCGAACCGTAAAACAAATTAAGGAAAACAAATATTTCGAAAACCTTTCATCTACGGCGCTGCCGACGCCGCTGCGAGAGACGGGTGTTCGAAAGGGAGACTAGTCGAGTCTTTCTACGGACCATACTAACGCTGCACCAGCAGAGAGATTGTTTCTGCGGGGGTCCTAAACGACACGAATAGTCTCCGCATTCGTAGATAAGGATAGAAGTGGAGGAAAGGGAATCTAATTAAGTTCGTAAATAAAGAAGATCATTTTGTAAACGAGAAGAAGAGGGCTCAATCAAGGTTATAAATGCTAATCCTAGTAAAGGAAGGAGAAGGCTTCAATATAGTTGATAATCAAGCGGTTGTCCATTTTTGTGTCTGGTGGTGTTCAGCTGGCACCACCCAAGAATAGGAAAGCTACAATTAAAGTAATATTTTATTTAATCAGGCGGAAAATAATTTAGTTCTTCAATAAAATACGAGGTCCTTACAGACTTCCTTAATCCATAAAATGCAATTAACATAAGTCACAGGGCTAACAGCATCATAATTTTCGGTAGGTGCCTCGAGCGTTTATGGCATCTATCATGTTGCGTTCATTCCCAAAATGTGCCAATGATATTGATTTTCATAGTCATATTTTGTTATAATTTTACAGGTCTGTCAAGTAATCGCACCAATAGTTAGGGCACACATTCAAGATTTGGAAGAAGGACATGAGTACCTTGTACGGATTTATGCCTGGAACGAAGTCGGGATCAGCGACCCTTTGGAAACTCCGGAGGGCACAGTAATCATTCGGCCACCCGGTAAGTCACCGGTAGAAGTTATTTATGCAACTCTACTTTTACGGTATCAGAATATTTTGATTCGATAAATCTTCGTACTCTAGAAATGCCTGGTTGTCAACTTTCCTGCAAAGCACGCGGTGGACCAATCACGGAGAGTTCTAGGTTGTGTGCAGTGAATGAGGATGCACAGAATACGGCTTGGCTGAACAGCTCGTTCCATGAACTGGCAAACGGTCAGACGAATTTCAGGCCATTTGTTCATGTTGAGATACTGATATAAAAAGAAAGAAATGGCAAAAAGTGCGGTGAACCAACGACTCAACTTTTCAACTGGCAGCAAAACGTTCATCTTGTCGTCAACGTCATTTGTTGCCTTTATCTTTATTATTCACGATATTAGAATGTTTTAGTATACGGTTTTTGCATTTCGATAATGACATCCGTGTGCCCGCGCTTATGCAGATGCTTCGTATCGCTGTAGCGTGTCATTGTCGGAGCCCGAAGCACTATACCAGGAATTCCTATTAGGATATTTACGTCTTAGCGTCGTATTTGAGTAATGACGTTCTGGCACTTCATAATTCGCTGGTCGCTCTCCGTAGACTGCAAAACCACGTGCTGTTGGAGAAAGAAGAAGCAGGAACACTGGTTTTTTAGTGAGATGATGAGAGTATATGAAGTTATCTAGTTTGACAGTCTTAATTAAATGCTAGCATGACGTCGTTCAAAAGGCGCTCATACCTTGGGAAAAGCGTGTTTTTGTCGCGAACCGTGTTGGGCCTTTTCATTTCGTGGACGTCCTATTTATACACTTCCACAAACGGTTCTGTTCATAATTTCCCTGCAGAGCACCTGGAGACCCAATCACTGCTCTCAACAGAGAGAAATGGGCGAATAATGAAGCGTAAAATAAATGAAGACTTAGAACTGTCGACTACGATATGGCGACAAGCATGTCGTTAGCCCGTGAGACGTCATTTTTGGAGTCACATGGCACACTTTATTTTATGGAATAAACATATTTTCGGCATCCGTATTTGCCAAACTATTTTCGTATACATCAAGGTGAGTGCTTTTCCGAGTGCACTAGGGAAGAGTACATGGACAGGGAGGTTTAAGAATGTAGATCGCAGTGCGTTTCCTGCGCATATTGTTGAGGAAATAGAAGAGCAAAAAGGTTTAAAGTTTTCCACCTGCATACATTCTGAGATTATAATATAATACTGAGATGTACTTCTTCCATACCCTTGTTACAGCCAGCCGCTTTTCACCCGCGATGCGCAAATAGTCCGCTACTGAGACTACCGCGCATTGATCAAGGGTGCCGCCATTTAAGAAAGAAGTATCGCTGACGACACAAAACTTGTCTAGGCTACCACTCCTTCTCGTTGGTTCGCGCAGTGATTTCGTGTCGTGATTCGTGGTGATTATTCTGCTCACTATAAACATGTTTCCTAATTTAGCTAAGCGTAGCGTGACTGTGCTAGCGATTGTGCACGCACGTGTGTGATAACGAGTGTGCAAGCTCCATAGGCATTCGCACAACTCTGGACAAACATTCGTCTTTTAATCCGTAAATAACGAACCAGACCACAGAGGTTCTGCGCACTCGCCGAGTCAGCTCAATTAAATCGAGCTCGCGGATTTCGGGGGAAAAGCAGGACTGAGTCAAATAAACCAACGAAAAAACATGAAAGCAAAAACATACAAAGCAAAACGGTGGAACGGGGCTGATGAGGCAAGCATGAAAGCGACCCGCTTCTGCGGCCTGAGTCAGGATTTATTTTGGTTGGCGCCCGACGGAGCCACCTCAGCCGAAATCCTCGCCGCGCGGCCGAGCGCGCTGTTGTATTCCAAACGAGCGCAGTCCCTCTCCTTGCTGTGTCGCATTTTGCTCGGCAACCTCGAGAAGGTCGCCATCAGAACGCCGAGCCCAAGGCTCCTTTTCCCCTGCCACCGACACTGGAGTGCGCGAACCTCGTAAGAGTCCGCCTTTTTCTCTCTTCATTTTCTTCTTAGGGGGTGTCTGTTTCCTGCACGGCGAGGTTGAGAAGAGCCGCTTATCCTGTCGACGCCTGTCGGACGAGGAGACGGTGTTATGGCGGGCGAATGTTTCGCGGTTTCAGGGGCGCCTCAGCAGTGAATCGTAGCGCGAAGGTCAAGGAGCGATGAAGCGTTCTTAGAACGCTTTTTTTGACGTGTTCTCAGTTGCGTTTTAACGACTTAATAGAAAACTGAACATTAAGGAGCTCTAGGGATGTAACTGGGCGAGTCAGTGCATAAGCATAATGAATAATACAGAAAAAAGACACGCAATGACCAGTGGATGCGCTGTTTTCACGTGTCATACTTCTGTCTGTCTTGTTTGTGTGTTTTTTTTTCTATTTATTCTTGTAAAAGCGTTCTAAACTTTGATTCATAAAAGTAAGAACGCAGTCATAGTCTAGAAGACGCGCAATCGCAGAAGGACAGAGTGAAAATTGCAAGGTCACGGCGCATTTCAGAAGATTGATTGCTTTAGCGGGTACTAACGTACTCACTGAAAGACATTCAGTGGCATGACATTGAGTATTTAGCGTTGCTTGATTTAACTCATTGGCTTGTAGCGTTAGATGAGCTTTGATTTAAAGAGAAAGGGAGTATTCAAGGCAATGAGACCGTAGCTATTTCTTGTGATCTGCAAGTAATGAAAAATAAGTCAATACACCGTAGATTTAACAAGCTACAGTCGTTGTCATTCTCGCGGTTTAGTAATGCACGGTTGTTTTCGAGTGCGCGCGCTCTCGCGAGGAAATTGATGCCAATGAACAACGCGAAGACTTAGGTGCTCTGGCCTGGTGAAACACAAGGTTGGCAGCAAGTATTCGATTAAAGCGCCGCCTGGACCTCGCCCACAAAAATGTGGCTCATCGTCGCAAGATCTTATTCCACGCTCTCCGTAAACTCTGTTCCTCATTTTTTGTTTTTACCAGTCATAAGACCCCTGGTCTGCTTGAACAATTAAAACGAATTTCGAGAAATATTCTTTTTCTCCTCCCATTCATTCATTCATTCATTCATTCATTCATTCATTCATTCATTTCATGTACTAATTTATGGCCGAAGATTTGGATGCCCTGTTAAAGCTTTGTGAAAATACGATTGCATGGCCACCACGAATAATTTACGAAACAGTAGCAAAAAAAAAGTGGAAAGCCACGAAAAAAAAAAACAGCGACAGAAAAAAAACGCAGCATTTCGTGCGGACGCGTTTCTGTCAAGCCTAGGCAAAGTTCGTCCGCACGGAACGTTGTATTTTTTTTTCATCTCCGTCTCTTTTTGCACATTTAAATTCTGTTTCTATGGGTTTTCATTCACAAAAAGGTGCTTTTCTTTCAAATAAAAATTTACAAACTATTGTTTATTTAATGTAATTTTTTTTTCGGGACATCCATTAGCTTTTGGGGATTTATGAAATTTTTTATTTTGAGAAGGCTTTTTCTTGTGCTGACGTTAGTGACTTTACCTTTCGTATGCATCCAATTCATACAAGCCCAGTGGCAATGTTGTAGACCCCTTTCGAAAGACTGCCCTCGGTTGGCAGCTCTGGAATCCCTGTACAATGACGGCCTAAAAACGCAACCTCACGGCCCATTTTATGCGCTGGATTGGATTAGAAGGTAAAAAGACGCCCGCAGAAAAAAGTGATGATAGCAGTGACGTGGCACTTTCGGCGCTCTTTGATTGGCTCGTCGGCTCGTAGCGTTGACCGCGCACCGACGTTCGCTATCTCATGGAATGACTTGCATGTTCCACAATGTCAGTTGTTCCGCCATTGTACAGTGGTTCCGACTAAAGTCCCTGGATACTACCTTTCACAGGTAACGACAACCAATACGAATGACCAGGTACATTCCACAGAAACAAAATGACATCATTCAGCTGTCTTTTGCTGTGCGCCGCCATTCGCTTCCTTAAACCTGCATCATCACGCAGTCGGCGCTTCAAAGAATGTCGCCACATGTAGAATTATCTTATCTAGGAACTTCAGTTCCGACCCTCTAGTAATTGGCCCGTGACTTTCAAAGGCGGTCTGCGTAACAGAGAAGCATAAATAGGACAAAAATATTTTGAATGTGCAGCATTTTTTTGTTTTGTTTATTGGTTCTGCGGAATCTTTCCGGCATGGGCGGCAGAGATAAAGGCGCAAGTGCCTGGCGGAGCCTCTGTCCCCCCCCCCCTTCCCCTCCCCCAACATATCAGCCGGGGCAGATATGGTATGAGTATCAAATACAACAACGAAGCAACAAAGGAGAACTTATATACACACTCTGGAAGCCAAGTAAAGCGCACCATCAAAAACAACAAAACAACAAGGCAACAAATCAGAGTGAAGATGAGATTATACACAAGCAATCAGCTGAAATAGTAAAACCACAAGCGTCACACATCCCATTAATAACGTCATTAACGATGGCTGCGTGCACAATGTTCAGTTGGAACTAACAATGTTCAAAAGGGTCAACGTGCTTCCCGCCTTTGTGGGGGCTATCCATTGGAAGCGTATCTAACCCATGTCATTGTGGAGCTAGCTAGTACGCCCCTTGTGTATTATCGAATAGAGTCGCTGTAATACTCCGAACCTAACACACGCGCGCACGCACACGCCGCACGGCGAAGATTCGTCGGCGAAAACCAGGCTGCGCTCCGGCGTTCTGACCCAGTAAACACGACCGGCGGGGGCATTCGGCGCTCACTACCGTCACCGGCGCGAAATATGCAACGAGGTTGAGGGGCTTAGAGGGATAATCTAAGATCCAGTTTACCAGGCAAAGTGACCTCCCCCCCCCCCCCCCTTGGTATCCGCTATGTTGTACAATTTTGACTACTAGACACGTGACAGTACCAAATCCTGAGGCTTTTACGCAAAACTGAGCCGAGATTTGTGGTAATAAAAAACCCGAGACTCAGGAACACAGAAGGGAACGAACACAACACAACGTGTTGTGTTCGTCCCCTTCTGTGTTCCTGAGTCTCAGGTTTTTTATTACCATGAATCATCACCAGCTCGCTTGTTTTAAGTATTATTGCCAAGATTTGTATCGTGATCGCCGTAAAAAAACATACCAAACTATTTTTTATACATTTAGCCGCAGAGATTAGTGTCTAACTCCGACACTTAATCTTTTGTCGCAAACGCACATTTCGGACTCGACAAAAACGAAACATAACTCATCTCGTCAGTACTGCTATTAAATATCAATAAGCAATTATTTGTGCGCTGTATACTTAGTTAAAATCTAGATGAAGGACTGTAAGGTCACGTGTGTAGTGGTCAAAAATGTGCAACATGACAGCGGCTGATTGGGGGTCACTTTCAGCTGCCAGTTTATCGCTCTGGACCCTCTACCTTGTTGGAAATATGTTCGATGCCATCCTGCATCGGCTGCGCCGAAACCACCGGACCATTCTCCGAGCACGCGTTGCGCGTTCGCTCGCTGGACAGCAGCAGCGGTTTGATAATGCAGGCGTACTGCGCAACATAACAAGCGCTCGAGGTGGTGCCACGCGCATGTAGCCCCATGGCAGCGCGCACGACAGAGAAGTGTATAGACGTTTCCAGCGCTTATCAACCGGGCGCAAAATGCTGAGTCACTGAGCTGTGGACGCATGCCCAGCGTCTGATGCACAGCACAGTTTAGCTACAGCACATGCTCTGAAGGCGTTCAACAGCCCAGCAGAAAAAGATGGCAGCACCCATAAGGCGGTTTTTGCAAAGGTCTATAGACGCAGCGTTTTATGACGCGCGCGGCATAACCGGTGTGATGCAGCCGACTTTAGCCAGCGCTCGTTTGCGCGCGGGGGACGTAGGAGGTATAACGGCGCATTTACATTCGCTGCTCTATAGACCTCTACATAGCTTAGCACAAAGGCGAAGAATTCCGACTCACTGAGTAGTGCACGCGTGAGTGGCGTCGGGTATTACGCGGAAGAGAGCCAACGCGCATCTTTAGAACGCGTTACATGGCCCAACTAGGTAAACGTGACAGCGCACAGAAGGCGATCTTTGGAATGGTCCGTACTCGTTCATAATTTCAAGTCGTCGCTTTGCTGGTTTGAACGCAGGAGTTGTAGTGCCTCCTTCTGCTCCCGTGGGTCCACTGGTGGTTGAAGGTGTAACCGAAGACTCCGTCCGACTCTCCTGGAAGCAGCCCTGAAGGACGGTGGGGATCCGGTTAGAAACTACCTCGTCGAGTACAGGGATGTGTCAGCAGCTGAGGTACGCCCTCCGATACACTCTTCGAGACAATTCATACTGCTCTCATCGAGAATAGACCAACGTGAAGCTCTGACGTTGCACCGCTATGGTGGCGCTGGTGTTGCAACTGCGCATGCGCAAAGAATTCACATCAAGCAATTCTGTTTTCCACGCAGGTTTTCAATCGCGCGTCAAACTAAAAATTATTCAGCTATTAGTGAATGCATTTTATTATTATTAACAAAATGTATATTTTGAAGGTAAAATAATATATTAAATATCTGTAAATTGTTTTAGGGCTAGTGATGCTCATAATTGTAAATGACGCATATGTACAATTTATAGTCTATTTGTATTTCCTAAATAATAAAGAAATACAAATAGACTATAAATTGTACACTTGTTGCACGATGTTTACAATTATGAGCATCGCTAAGCCCTAGAAACTAATTTACAGATATTTAATATATTATTTTACCTTCAAAATATACATTTTGTTAATAATAATATAAAATGCATTCACTGTAAGCACAGACTTAATTCCCTAGTTTGACACGCTGACTGAAAATGTTAATCACATATTAAGACTTCATTGGTGCCTTTTGGTGTTCGCTTTCCGATCCCTTTGGGGAAGTATCATAGACGGAACACAAGTCGAGAGACGATAACATGGTTCCAGTTTCTTTTCGCGACCTGGCGCATTATCGGAGACGTCTATGGAAAGATTATCGAGACACACGCGCAAGTTAAATTTGGATTAACACTCGAAAACACTTACAACACGGTAAATTAATACAGTTATGACGTAGTGTCCTTTATATTTTCTTACAATATACTTGATACCTGTTTCCGAAATTAGGGTCGCACGTACGCGCCTGTCTCAATCCTCATCCACAAAATATATTTTCTGATTCGTGTTCGTATTTTAAGCGCCAACGCGCTGTTTACAGACAAGCCGGTGTTGGCCAACACCGTGTGTGGGCACTGCGCCTGCGTGGAAACCAGAATTGCTTGATGTGAATTCTTTGCGCATGCGCAGTTGCAACACCAGCGCCACCATAGCGGTGCAACGTCAGAGCTTCACGTTGGTCTATTCTCGATGAGAGCAGTATGAATTGTCTCGAAGAGTGTATCGGAGGGCGTACCTCAGCTGCTGACACATCCCTGTACTCGACGAGGTAGTTTCTAACCGGATCCCCACCGTCCTTCAGGGGCTGCTTCCAGGAGAGTCGGACGGAGTCTTCGGTTACACCTTCAACCACCAGTGGACCCACGGGAGCAGAAGGAGGCACTACAACTCCTGCGTTCAAACCAGCAAAGCGACGACTTGAAATTATGAACGAGTACGGACCATTCCAAAGATCGCCTTCTGTGCGCTGTCACGTTTACCTAGTTGGGCCATGTAACGCGTTCTAAAGATGCGCGTTGGCTCTCTTCCGCGTAATACCCGACGCCACTCACGCGTGCACTACTCAGTGAGTCGGAATTCTTCGCCTTTGTGCTAAGCTATGTAGAGGTCTATAGAGCAGCGAATGTAAATGCGCCGTTATACTCCTACGTCCCCCGTGCTAAACGAGCGCTGGCTAAAGTCGGCTGCATCACACCGGTTATGCCGCGCGCGTCATAAAACGCTGCGTCTATAGACCTTTGCAAAAACCGCCTTATGGGTGCTGCCATCTTTTCTGCTGGGCTGTTGAACGCCTTCAGAGCATGTGCTGTAGCTAAACTGTGCTGTGCATCAGACGCTGGGCATGCGTCCACAGCTCAGTGACTCAGCATTTTGCGCCCGGTTGATAAGCGCTGGAAACGTCTATACACTTCTCTGTCTGCGCGCTGCCTATGGGGCTACATGCGCGTGGCACCACCTCGAGCGCTTGTTATGTTGCGCAGTACGCCTCCATTATCAAACCGCTGCTGCTGTCCAGCGAGCGAACGCGCAACGCGTGCTCGGAGAATGGTCCGGTGGTTTCGGCGCAGCCGATGCAGGATGGCATCGAACATATTTCCAACAAGGTAGAGGGTCCAGAGCGATAAACTGGCAGCTGAAAGTGACCCCCAATCAGCCGCTGTCATGTTGCACATTTTTGACCACTACACACGTGACCTTACAGTCCTTCATCTAGATTTTAACTAAGTATACAGCGCACAAATAATTGCTTATTGATATTTAATAGCAGTACTGACGAGATGAGTTATGTTTCGTTTTTGTCGAGTCCGAAATGTGCGTTTGCGACAAAAGATTAGTGTCGGAGTTAGACACTAATCTCTGCGGCTAAATGTATAAAAAATAGTTTGGTATGTTTTTTTACGGCGATCACGATACAAATCTTGGCAATAATACTCAAAACAAGCGAGCTGGTGCATGATTCATGGTAATAAAAAACCTGAGACTCAGGAACACAGAAGGGGACGAACACAACACGTTGTGTTGTGTTCGTTCCCTTCTGTGTTCCTGAGTCTCGGGTTTTTTATTACCACAAATCTCGGCTCAGTTTTGCGTAAAAGCCTCAGGATTTGGTACTGTCACGTGTCTAGTAGTCAAAATTGTACAACATAGCGGATACCAAGGGGGGGGGGGAGGTCACTTTGCCTGGTAAACTGGATCTTAGATTATCCCTCTAAGCCCCTCAACCTCGTTGCATATTTCGCGCCGGTGACGGTAGTGAGCGCCGAATGCCCCCGCCGGTCGTGTTTACTGGGTCAGAACGCCGGAGCGCAGCCTGGTTTTCGCCGACGAATCTTCGCCGTGCGGCGTGTGCGTGCGCGCGTGTGTTAGGTTCGAGTATTACAGCGACTCTATTCGATAATACACAAGGGGCGTACTAGCTAGCTCCACAATGACATGGAGTTAGATACGCTTCCAATGGATAGCCCCCACAAAGGCGGGAAGCACGTTGACCCTTTTGAACATTGTTAGTTCCAACTGAACATTGTGCACGCAGCCATCGTTAATGACGTTATTAATGGGATGTGTGACGCTTGTGGTTTTACTATTTCAGCTGATTGCTTGTGTATAATCTCATCTTCACTCTGATTTGTTGCCTTGTTGTTTTGTTGTTTTTGATGGTGCGCTTTACTTGGCTTCCAGAGTGTGTATATAAGTTCTCCTTTGTTGCTTCGTTGTTGTATTTGATACTCATACCATATCTGCCCCGGCTGATATGTTGGGGGAGGAGGGGGGGGGACAGAGGCTCCGCCAGGCACTTGCGCCTTTATCTCTGCCGCCCATGCCGGAAAGATTCCGCAGAACCAATAAACAAAACAAAAAAATGCTGCACATTCAAAATATTTTTGTCCTATTTATGCTTCTCTGTTACGCAGACCGCCTTGAAAGTCACGGGCCAATTACTAGAGGGTCGGAACTGAAGTTCCTAGATAAGATAATTCTACATGTGGCGACATTCTTTGAAGCGCCGACTGCGTGATGATGCAGGTTTAAGGAAGCGAATGGCGGCGCACAGCAAAAGACAGCTGAATGATGTCATTTTGTTTCTGTGGAATGTACCTGGTCATTCGTATTGGTTGTCGTTACCTGTGAAAGGTAGTATCCAGGACTTTAGTCGGAACCACTGTACAATGGCGGAACAACTGACATTGTGGAACATGCAAGTCATTCCATGAGATAGCGAACGTCGGTGCGCGGTCAACGCTACGAGCCGACGAGCCAATCAAAGAGCGCCGAAAGTGCCACGTCACTGCTATCATCACTTTTTTCTGCGGGCGTCTTTTTACCTTCTAATCCAATCCAGCGCATAAAATGGGCCGTGAGGTTGCGTTTTAGGCCGTCATTGTACAGGGATTCCAGAGCTGCCAACAGAGGGCAGTCTTTCGAAAGGGGTCTACAACATTGCCACTGGGCTTGTATGAATTGGATGCATACGAAGGTAAAGTCACTAACGTCAGCACAAGAAAAGCCTTCTCAAAATATAAAATTTCATAAATCTCCAAAAGCTAATGGATGTCCCGAAAAAAATTACATTAAATAAACAATAGTTTGTAAATTTTTATTTGAAAGAAAAGCATCCTTTTTGTGAATGAAAACCCATAGAAACAAAATTTAAATGTGCAAAAAGAGACGGAGATGAAAAAAAATACAACGTTCCGTGCGGACGAACTTTGCCTAGGCTTGACAGAAACGCGTCCGCACGAAATACTGCGTTTTTTTTTCTGTCGCTGTTTTTTTTTTCTTGTGGCTTTCCACTTTTTTTTTGCTACTGTTTCGTAAATTATTCGTGGTGGCCATGCATCGTATTTTCACAAAGCTTTAACAGGGCATCCAAATCTTCGGCCATAAATTAGTACATGAAATGAATGAATGAATGAATGAATGAATGAATGAATGAATGAATGGGAGGAAAAAAGAATATTTCTCGAAATTCGTTTTAATTGTTCAAGCAGACCAGGGATCTTATGACTGTAAAAACAAAAATGAGGAACAGAGTTTACGGAGAGCGTGGAATAAGATCTTGCGACGATGAGCCACACTTTTGTGCGGCGAGGTCCAGGCGGCGCTTTAATCGAATACTTGCTGCCAACCTTGTGTTTCACCAGGCCAGAGCACCTAAGTCTTCGCGTTGTTCATTGGCATCAATTTCCTCGCGAGAGCGCGCGCACTCGAAAATAACCGTGCATTACTAAACCGCGAGAATGACAACGACTGTAGCTTGTTAAATCTACGGTGTATTGACTTATTTTTCATTACTTGCAGATCACAAGAAATAGCTACGGTCTCATTGCCTTGAATACTCCCTTTCTCTTTAAATCAAAGCTCATCTAACGCTACAAGCCAATGAGTTAAATCAAGCAACGCTAAATACTCAATGTCATGCCACTGAATGTCTTTCAGTGAGTACGTTAGTACCCGCTAAAGCAATCAATCTTCTGAAATGCGCCGTGACCTTGCAATTTTCACTCTGTCCTTCTGCGATTGCGCGTCTTCTAGACTATGACTGCGTTCTTACTTTTATGAATCAAAGTTTAGAACGCTTTTACAAGAATAAATAGAAAAAAAAACACACAAAAAGACAGACAGAAGTATGACACGTGAAAACAGCGCATCCACTGGTCATTGCGTGTCTTTTTTCTGTATTATTCATTATGCTTATGCACTGACTCGCCCAGTTACATCCCTAGAGCTCCTTAATGTTCAGTTTTCTATTAAGTCGTTAAAACGCAACTGAGAACACGTCAAAAAAGCGTTCTAAGAACGCTTCATCGCTCCTTGACCTTCGCGCTACGATTCACTGCTGAGGCGCCCCTGAAACCGCGAAACATTCGCCCGCCATAACACCGTCTCCTCGTCCGACAGGCGTCGACAGGATAAGCGGCTCTTCTCAACCTCGCCGTGCAGGAAACAGACACCCCCTAAGAAGAAAATAAAGAGAAAAAGGCGGACTCTTACGAGGTTCGCGCACTCCAGTGTCGGTGGCAGGGGAAAAGGAGCCTTGGGCTCGGCGTTCTGATGGCGACCTTCTCGAGGTTGCCGAGCAAAATGCGACACAGCAAGGAGAGGGACTGCGCTCGTTTGGAACACAACAGCGCGCTCGGCCGCGCGGCGAGGATTTCGGCTGAGGTGGCTCCGTCGGGCGCCAACCAAAATAAATCCTGACTCAGGCCGCAGAAGCGGGTCGCTTTCATGCTTGCCTCATCAGCCCCGTTCCACCGTTTTGCTTTGTATGTTTTTGCTTTCATGTTTTTTCGTTGGTTTATTTGACTCAGTCCTGCTTTTCCCCCGAAATCCGCGAGCTCGATTTAATTGAGCTGACTCGGCGAGTGCGCAGAACCTCTGTGGTCTGGTTCGTTATTTACGGATTAAAAGACGAATGTTTGTCCAGAGTTGTGCGAATGCCTATGAAGCTTGCACACTCGTTATCACACACGTGCGTGCACAATCGCTAGCACAGTCACGCTACGCTTAGCTAAATTAGGAAACATGTTTATAGTGAGCAGAATAATCACCACGAATCACGACACGAAATCACTGCGCGAACCAACGAGAAGGAGTGGTAGCCTAGACAAGTTTTGTGTCGTCAGCGATACTTCTTTCTTAAATGGCGGCACCCTTGATCAATGCGCGGTAGTCTCAGTAGCGGACTATTTGCGCATCGCGGGTGAAAAGCGGCTGGCTGTAACAAGGGTATGGAAGAAGTACATCTCAGTATTATATTATAATCTCAGAATGTATGCAGGTGAAAACTTTAAACCTTTTTGCTCTTCTATTTCCTCAACAATATGCGCAGGGAAACGCACTGCGATCTACATTCTTAAACCTCCCTGTCCATGTACTCTTCCCTAGTGCACTCGGAAAAGCACTCACCTTGATGTATACGAAAATAGTTTGGCAAATACGGATGCCAAAAATATGTTTATTCCATAAAATAAAGTGTGCCATGTGACTCCAAAAATGACGTCTCACGGGCTAACGACATGCTTGTCGCCATATCGTAGTCGACAGTTCTAAGTCTTCATTTATTTTACGCTTCATTATTCGCCCATTTCTCTCTGTTGAGAGCAGTGATTGGGTCTCCAGGTGCTCTGCAGGGAAATTATGAACAGAACCGTTTGTGGAAGTGTATAAATAGGACGTCCACGAAATGAAAAGGCCCAACACGGTTCGCGACAAAAACACGCTTTTCCCAAGGTATGTGCGCATTTTGAACGACGTCATGCTAGCATTTAATTAAAACTGCAAACTAGATAACTTCATATACTCTCATCATCTCACTAAAAAACCAGTGTTCCTGCTTCTTCTTTCTCCAACAGCACGTGGTTTGGCAGTCTACGGAGAGCGACCAGCGAATTATGAAGTGCCAGAACGTCATTACTCAAATACGACGCTAAGACGTAAATATCCTAATAGGGAATTCCTGGTATAGTGCTTTGGGCTCCGACAATGACACGCTACAGCGATACGAAGCATCTGCATAAGCGCGGCACACGGATGTCATTATCGAAATGCAAAAACCGTATACTAAAACATTCTAATATCGTGAATAATAAAGATAAAGGCAACAAATGACGTTGACGACAAGATGAACGTTTTGCTGCCAGTTGAAAAGTTGAGTCGTTGGTTCACCGCACTTTTTGCATTTCTTTCTTTTTATATCAGTATCTCAACATGAACAAATGGCCTGAAATTCGTCTGACCGTTTGCCAGTTCATGGAACCAGCTGTTCAGCCAAGCCGTATTCAGTGCATCCTCATTCACTGCACACAACCTAGAACTCTCCGTGATTGGTCCACCGCGTGCTTTGCAGGAAAGTTGACAACCAGGCATTTCTAGAGTACGAAGATTTATCGAATCAAAATATTCTGATACCGTAAAAGTAGAGTTGCATAAATAACTTCTACCGGTGACTTACCGGGTGGCCGAATGATTACTGTGCCCTCCGGAGTTTCCAAAGGGTCGCTGATCCCGACTTCGTTCCAGGCATAAATCCGTACAAGGTACTCATGTCCTTCTTCCAAATCTTGAATGTGTGCCCTAACTATTGGTGCGATTACTTGACAGACCTGTAAAATTATAACAAAATATGACTATGAAAATCAATATCATTGGCACATTTTGGGAATGAACGCAACATGATAGATGCCATAAACGCTCGAGGCACCTACCGAAAATTATGATGCTGTTAGCCCTGTGACTTATGTTAATTGCATTTTATAGATTAAGGAAGTCTGTAAGGACCTCGTATTTTATTGAAGAACTAAATTATTTTCCGCCTGATTAAATAAAATATTACTTTAATTGTAGCTTTCCTATTCTTGGGTGGTGCCAGCTGAACACCACCAGACACAAAAATGGACAACCGCTTGATTATCAACTATATTGAAGCCTTCTCCTTCCTTTACTACGATTAGTATTTATAACCTGGATTGAGTCCTCTTCTTCTCTGTTTACAAAATGATCTTCTTTATTTACGAACTTAATTAGATTCCCTTTCCTCCACTTCTATCCTTATCTACGAATGCGGAGCCTATTCGTGTCGTTTAGGACCCCCGCAAAAACAATTTCTCTCGCTGGTGCAGCGTTAGTATGGTCCGTAGAAAGACCGACTAGTCTCCCTTTCGAACACCCGTCTCTCGCAGCGGCACGGCAGCGCCGTAGATGAAAGGTTTTCGAAATATTTGTTTTCCTTAATTTGTTTTACGGTTCGCGGCGTAGGGGGCAGAGATAAAGGCGTGGTGCCTGTCAAAGCCTCTGCCCCCTAAAGTTCAGCAGCTCAAAATACGTACATATTAACAGATTCTACAAAACATTGTCCAATTAAAATAAAATAAGAACAATAAGTCAAAGAAACAAGGAAAAATAAACACTACATTCATTCGATAAAAGAACACTTTAAACGTCAGTAAGCATTGGCCGTGAAAAACCGAAAACAGAAACAACAAACAAAAAATAGAATGCAATCTTATGTACCTCCGAAATGTCAAGATCAACAGCAAGTTCAGATGAAGGTATACAATGAAAAAATATATCTTTGAAATTAGCTATACCTAGTGATTATATTCTTGATAGAATACACTATCCAAATGAGAATGCGATTTCCCTGCCAGCCAGAAAACTTCTCCATTCTCTTTAAAACCAGGGGGCGCTGCGCGCAATCGGCGTGGTGTTGTAGCTGATACCTTCCTCACTCACTACCTTCTTCAGTCACAACGAGCTGATTGCGAAAATCATTGTTGACTTCTCTGCCTACTTAGCAAGGACAGATTTACGTTTGTTGGACTGTGAGGCGCATGCAGCTGTAATAACAACACGCATAGCAACAGCTGTGATAACAACACGTTCTTTATCCACCTTTTTTCCGCTTTATGCCTTATTCAACATGAAGCAAAACCCCAAAAAGAGGGAAAAAAATGCACGTAAGCCTATAGTGATAGCGCCTTATACCCACGGCATCGCTCACAGATTGCAAATGTTTTTCGGACGGCAAGGCGTCCACATGGTGTGGTGCGCGCCAAAAAAGGCGTATTTTATGTGTCGCAGGGTAAACCAGGCTGGAGATTTCAAAGAAGTTTGTGGCACTGCTCACAGGACAAAGTACGCGTCGTGGAAAAAATAGGTCATATATAACATCCCCATTATCACATGGTTGATGCTACATAGGCCAAACCGGTCGTTGCATCAATGATCGGACCAGGGTGCATGCTGCTTCATTAAGGAATATCTCATCAGGGGGACACCCACCGGTCCATTGCCGAGAATATCGGTGCACTGCAAGTTTGTAAAACATCAAGGTACTGGGAAAAAAGAACGAAAAACTTGCGCGTGAAATTCTTGAAGCAAAGGACATCGATGAAAATGGAGATGAATGCGTCAGTGCTCCTTCCCCGGCGCTTCAGCAGCAAGAGCAATTGTTTCTGCGGAGGTCCTCAAGGACACGAAGGAGCTCCGCGTTTGTAAATAAGGATAGAGGTCAAGGAAGAAAAGAAGGCTTTAATCTAGTTCGTAAATAAAGAAGAAGCTGGCTTTACTACGGAATGTAAATGCTGATAGAAGTAAAGGAAGAAGAAGGCTTCAATATAGTTGATAGTCCGGCGGTTGCCTATTTTTTATTAGTGAGCAGCTGGCATTAATAAAAAATACGAGCTAACTACTTAACTCAGCTCCAACCAGTAGTAGCTTTTCTACATATGATGGTAGATTGCCCGATACTTGCAACATGTTGCCTTTGTGTTGGTGCATATTATTAAATTAAGCACTAACGTTTAATGACAGAGTGATAGAAAGATAGAGGAGGAAGTATAGTATGTGCTCCTGTAGTAATCATTGCGAAAATTAAGGTATGAAGCCCCACATGAGAGTAAACTTGTAAGTTAGCAAATTTGTTTGAATGGCGGGAAATTGGCCTTATCAGCCGAATTCGTCAGTCACCCTCCGTTTCACTTTAAACACAACGGGAGCCGAAGCTCCTATTTGGTGCACCAAATAGGAGCGTCGGCTGCGGCTATGTTTAAAACGAAACGGAGGGCGACTGACAAATTTAGCTGATAAGATCAATTTTCCGCCAATTGAGCAGCGCCAAAAGTGCATTGTCACAACGTTCGTTTTCCTCATTGATTTGTTATAACTATGGTTCCGTGTTTTCGGTATATACCGATAAAGGCCAAAAGTTAACCCCCGACGCGGTTTTCTCTGAATCGGTGAAAATCCCGAAAAAAACCAAATTTAAGCTGTCCTAAAAATTTAAAGTAAAACACCAGCTTAACTAGAAATCTTCAACCCTACTTTTTTTTTTCGTTGATTCGGAACACAGTTGCATTTAACTGCTCTTGGAGTTGTTCCTTTCTGTCGAAACCATATTCCTCGCCCGTTCTCTTTTATCTTTACTAGCATTACTGCAGCATTACTTATCATTACTAGCATTACAGTCGCTTTACAACCGACTGTGACATGGGCGTCTAAGTACGGCCCAACAAAAGTCGGTTTCCCAACCCCCTCCCCAAAACGCATACTACTACTACTACTACTACTACTCGCTTTACAACAGAAGCCCGATAAACACAGATTTCTCTCCTGCATTCAAAATTAGACACCAAAAAACACCGATTCAAATGAAAAAATAAACACCGATAATTAACTCCCGAATTTCAAGAAAAACAAATACCGAACTTCCGGGAGCCTTGTTATCACCAGCTGAACCAATCACGCAGAGAAAAAGCGCAGAATCGCGGCGCATTCATTCTGCGTGATTGGTGTAGTCATTGATATCAAACGCACAAAGAAAAGGCGTGACGATGCAGTTTCCACGCTGCTTAATTCACTCCGTTCAGATCGCAGTGTCGGCAGCGGTCGGGCTTTGAGCGATACGGAGACGAAATCAAAGTCCTCGAGTGAAGCGGTAAAAAAATTTCTTTGGAGCTGAGCTTTTGTCTTTCGGACTAATGGACTGCAGGATTAGATATGCAAGATCTTCCAACATTAAAATTGCTGTAATTGTTCTTATAATTCAGAATTTAAGGTCGAATATCTGTTACAACATACACTGATGTGTGTTGTCCTTTCTGACTCATCGGTGTGCCAGCAAGTAATTTTTCAATCAAACACTATTGGAGACAGAAAAGGCCATTGAAGTCATCCCCGATAATATTGAAAGGACAACCTAAAAATGCCAAAGTCGTCCGGTAATAAAATATTCATATCCATTGCCTAAAACGAGTGACAAATACAAAGAAAATAAAATTTCTTTGAAAGACAAACACCTGACCGTCTGAGGCGCCTGTTATCCTCTTCCCTAGCATACGAAATCTACCGCGTCTCCATTTCAATACAGCGCTTGGGGCAGCTAATCGCTGCCGTATACGGAGAGGAGCTCTGCGAATCACGAGGCTGAAAATATGTTTACGCCTAAAAAACGGTCTGCAGTCTGTCGCTGAGTGTAATGGCTCAGCATGCTGCTTGCACCTGACCAGACCGTACTTCTTAGGTCTAAACATCTTTTCAAGCTCGTCATCTACGAAAAAAAGATTTGTTTTCACAAAATTACAAAATTAATTTTTTAAAGTTATTTTTTCCGCTAACGGAGACGTTTTACAATTTTATATTGACTATCCTGACCAGTCTTGTTTACTCGAAAATAAAAAGAACCTGGAATATAAATTAAGAAAAACAGCGAAAATCAAGTATATTTCAGCTGCAAGCCAAGAATGACTTTCTAACACAATGCACTGCTATAATTAGTCTAAAAACAGCACAATAATTTAAAGAACTCTTTGAAGAGACCTTTTGTTTTTTTGCTCAAATCGCTTTGACTCGCCGATTTTATTATTACTGAACGATTTTATTATTACCAGGTGTTACCAGTGTCGTCATACCTGCTGACGTACACCTGAATCATTACGATCTCAAGTGCAATATTTAGTATAGTTAAACGCTTCATTTGCCAAATTCACGTGCTTTGGAGCTATGTCGTCTAACGATGCTTGGATCTTCCAGTACCCAGTTTTAAAATTTAGGATCCTATTACCCTATGTTTTCTTAATTCCTCTGCATAGTCATCTAGGTGACTTTCATCTGGCACACCTGGATAGCGAACTCATACATTCAAGCATAAAGAAATTTAATGTATGCTTCAAGGTTTGCCACTTTATTATCTAGATGGCGTAGCGGGAGTTACTCTCACTGACTGAAATCTTTCTCAGAGCAAACAAAGATGACTATCATGCGACTCTAAATCATCACAAAAATTTCAGGTGTTCATGATTGACAAAAATGAACTCAAGAAGATTCTAGCCCGCGAAGAAAAAAGAAACCACTAAAATGACTTGAGAACCGCTCAAATCCCGCCGCCAACAAAACTGGAATTCCTTCTGCGAAAAATCTAAACATTGCTAAATTTAGCAGGAAAACCGCTAAATTGGCAAAGCTGATACAGACTTTTAATCTCAAGTTTTACATTTCGATATTCCTATGCCCAGACCTATTACTGAAAATGATCTGGCTGAGTGTTTTACCTCCATCCATAGCGTCCGCTGGAGTTCCTTAACGGCCACGAGGTACCCGAGTATGGGACGGCCTCCGTCGTGGAGCGGCGCAGTCCATTTCACGTCCATGGAGAAAGGGCCAGTGACGACGACTAGAAGGGGAGTGGATGGGGGATCAGGACGATCCGCTGGCGCATCGGCTGCACGTAGAAATATTCAGAGATGATCAAAGAAGCATTTAGGACGTCAGTAAGGTAATCAACAGCATCCGACACCGTTGGTAAAACGGTATGTCCTAGCTAACGGTGGCAGATATAAGTAGGGTGACTGCTGTTTCCCTCCCCCCTCCCTCTTCCCTTCCCTTTAGTCTGCATATGTCCACGTTTTTTTGTTCTTTTTTTCGTGAGTCGTTTTTTGGTGTTTGAATTTTCTGTTGATTCCATCTCATTGACTGTTGAGCGATAATAAGACTGACACGCGACATTCCCTTTGTTTCTTTCGCCGTAAGTGACAAAGAAGTATAATCACTGATATCTAAAAGAATGCAGGGTGTCACTTATTGTGTTGATGCCTTTTGCTTCCCAATTCGTTCTTGTTAGTTATCGGCTAATGCTGCAAATCCATTTGGTCCGGAGTGATGATAAGATGATAGAAACTCACCACGCCTCGCGTTTCGGAAGTTGCCGATGCCTATCATTTGCGTGCATTAACAGATCATTCTACTATGGCTCTCAGGGCGTCGCCATATTCAACAGCATTGCCGTCTGCACACTTCCGTGCATTTCAACAAATTTCGCGGAGTAGAAAGGGGGAAAGGGCACACGTTCGAGACCCCAGGTCTGACACCAATTTACGTCGATCAAACCGGGATAATAGACATTTACCACGTGGTGTACATTTACGCAGCCATTGAGTTTCCCAGCTATATTGAAAATGAAAATCTGATTTGGTGTGCGGCAATACACCAATTCAATTTAGATTGAATTTGCGCGCAAGCGGACACTTTCTAGGGTAGACCAAACGCAACGAGCTGTAGAGGTGCAAAGGCTTCCAATTTCTATCGAATTTCATCACCTTTGGTAGTAGCCAGAGCGAAGGAGTGTAGTACTTACGAAATACTATAATCCGTTTCACCTTACCATGGACATCGGCGGACGCTGCAGCTACCCCAGCCCATCCAGAGTTGTTAACGTATCACGTAACATTCCTAAAAGTTACTCGATACTCAGACAAAATTGAACTGACTTCGATCGCTCGCAGCGTCCGATGCGATTCATCGTAAGCTTACACGGAGGGTATATGGCTTGTACCGATGTAGCATCAGCGGTCATTGTAGTAGTCTTACTGCTAAGCGCACGTTCTGGTGGGCACTGCTGGCTATAACATCGGCAAGCGCTGTGGCGTCATCTGCTTTTGCCAAGGAGATATTCAAGTTCGGGCGTGACCACAAAATAGAAAAAACAATCTCCGAGAGGTATCACAAAGTGTTATTCGTTTCGAAAAGCACGTGACACTGGGTGTACGGAACGGCAACTGCTCGAATGTCATTAGCGCGAGATGTTTCGGTGGTGCCCTCCTATGGTTCCCTCTCCTGACGTTATTACCTTGCGAACAACAAGTTTGATGGTGCTTGTAATTAGCATGGTGGAAGCTTGAAATCATTGCGCTCTCAAACCTACACTGCCAACACCGACAAAATTAAAGTTCTTACATCCTCTCATATCCGTCGATGAGAAATCCTTTGCTGACGTCATAGTCAACATTTGGCCAATCGTGGAATGCCGACCGAAGCGACGCTTTCGATCGCGAACGTCCCAATTGACAGCTATGTACACAATAGGACCTTTTGCAGCATGTATTTCGGACCCTCGAATTCGTTTGCATCAGCAGGGACTTGTATTAATGGCCCAAAGTAGACGTTACCCTTCCTTGGTCTTTTTGTTTGATTAAAAAAAATATTCGTTTCTTTTATTCACTGCTGCCTCCGGGTGTCCACGGGATACAGAAGGCACGTTATGACCACTCCTAGTTCAGCACATTAAGAAACCTCTGGACATTGTATGCCTTTAATTTTCTCTTCTACCGATCTTCTGCCGGACTTGATGCATTAAAACCAAAGTGTCGAACCGGAACCGAATAAAACCCAAAACCGGAGCAGGACTTTTTTTTCAGCCGATCCGAAACCGATGAACCGTAATCTTCGCCGCCATCTTGGAATTAAACCGGAACTGAACCGTAAAAAATATAACGGTAACCAGTTCAAAACGATTCACGGTATTTGTTTTATTACAAAATGAATGTTTGAGATATAATTTTTGGCAACTTTATTTCTAGACAGGGATCGAAATGTCATATACCGAGCTGCAGTGTAAGAAATTGTGGGTTTTCGTGGTGCTTTTGTTATGCCACTATGATCATTCATGTGTCACGTGGTCACGTGATGTCATGCTGTCACGGCATGCTGTAAAGTATTGTCACGTCACGTGGCTTGGCGTAGTCACGTGAAGCTCTGCGTCAAGTCGACCTTAATTAAGAACTTCAATAGGCTTATAAGCGTAGTTGACACCGTGACGTCACATGACATCACGACTTCTCATCTGGAGTCACGCGATAGAATGACGCACTCGATTGTCATGAGCCTGAGTCCAGTGCTTGGGTTCATGATAATCAGTGTCACCAAGCATTCGGGTAATGGCTCGTGTTTAATCAAAGCTGTGAATAGCCGAACTCTAACAGTGTCTAAAGCTCAACCGATGCTTTATTCTTCGCCAGCCCCAGCGCATGACTATGATGAACACTGACGGTATATGATTGGCGTCAGATTACTGGGCCACTTGTTCTAATAGCGAGTTGAGTAAAAGAAAGCTATTTCGTACCTTTATTCTTCCGGTGTCTGCCATTGAGTGGACAGGAAAACTAATGGGTGTTTTTTTTTGCAAGTTACCAACGCCAGGAATTAGCTCTTAACCGTATTTACTGAAAGTTCAAAAATTGTTGCATGACCCATTTTCGACGTAAACATAATTGTAGCACGCGCCAAACGTGTTTTTGTTGTTGCTGAACTGACTAAGAAAGTTGTCCCCGAGAATAGGAGCATTAAAAAGACGAAATGTGACTTATTAATCCGACGATAAATATAACTACAAGTGTGTGCGGGAGGTATACCTGAAAAGAAGATCCCAGTGGCTTTAGAGGGACAGCCGAACTTTGGAAGTCACTTCGAGTATCTGAGGAGTGTCGTCCTCAAGCTGTTCTCCCAGCTTCGATCACCACCGTATTTTGTTTAAACTTAAAGATGTTTTGGGTGCAAAATAAAATCAATAGAATATTTAAGAACAAAAGAAAAAAATATAAAAATCTACACGGACGACCACACTTTTACCTTACTTTTAGTACTTTTACTAACCTTAATACTTTTACATTTATTACTTTTAGCAAATGACACAAATATAATTGCCTAGAGTAACACTGCCCAAATTGAGGAGAAAGTCCATCAGAAATAAAAGAAGTTTTTTTCCCTAAGGAGCAATGAAAGAAAAACAAAATGAGAGGGGGTGGTAGTTTTTAAAACATACTGCGTTGTAAAGGTTCGTCTGCCCCGCATCTAGGGTACGGAGCACAAAACTTGGCCCCGGAAACTACTTTGTTTGCAAAAACACTCTTGCCAGAAAGTGCGTTTTCGATGTGCCAAGCGCTCGCACCGTTCCTCACGACGCTGCACCAAGCAAGAATAGTATGTCTATCGACTACATGGCTGGAACTGAGCGGGAACCTTCTGCAGCATGCATTTTGCGCCACAGTATTTGATTTTCTCAGAAAGAACAGATAGCAATACCATCTGCATTTCGTGCAATGACGTCACGTACAAAACATGTTAAACTGTTCAGTTATCTGGTCAAATGCGATGTTCTCAACATAAGCAGACGTGGATGTTCAAAATGTGAAGTCTTGCAGGTATATATAGCATTCTCGCGATAATATGCGGCAGCCTGATAAAATGTTAGAGCGCATATGACTGACAAAGTATAAAGTTGTAAAATGAGGGCCCAAAACAACTGCACGTAAAACCGAATAAAACATTAGCATCTCGAGACAGTATTTTGTGAAGTTTCGGGCTCATGGAAGCCGATGTCCAAATATGATTTATATTAGAGATATATTGTCTGTTCTTCTCGCTTTTAATCTGTAACTAGGATTATCATTGCATGTATTTCTGTGTATTTTTTTCAGTAGTGCGTTGTGTAAGTGACGTTTTAGAAAATACCAGTTATTATCCCTCTTTCTGCACATTTCGTGTATTCACACTGCCAAACACCGAACAAAAAGCACGTTTCCGCAGACTCAAAAACTGGCGTATTATCTAGTATCGTCCTCCAGTCTCAGTCTCAAGCGGTTGTATGTACTTCATACAGTCCAATTTATTGATCATATGAAAATTATATTTAGTTACCGACTGAAGATTTGAGAGCTTGAATAAAGGGCCGATCACCCTAAAGATATACATAATAAGTAAATGCACTCTCAAATTATCTAGAATATGCTCTTCAAATCTTTCCCTGCGTTTTTATCCTCGATAGCCACGTCTAAAAGTGATTCGGGAGAGCCTTAAACAAATTTTTGATTGTGAAGTTGATCTAGAAAACTATATGTGTTACTGGCCCAAATATCATGTCTCAAACATATACAAATTTGTTATTAACTTTTTTATGTGATGAACAACAATTACACTCTAATGAAAAAGTGAGCACCCCCACCTAGTCATCATGCGTTTTGACGGCTGTAACTACCCCACAGGCTTACTTAACTACCCACTGGGCTCGAGCCATTGAGCGTTACCACCCTGTTGGCAGGTGACAAGCATGGGGTAGTCACGTTTTATAAACTCTTGAATTGAACATTCAAGCGCATGCAGTCGTTCAATAGTAAAAGTCACTTTAAAAATCTCAAAAAGTACTTGAAACTTGTTTTCTTTGTGCGTTGGTTACCATTTATTCAAATTTGAACCGGTCGAAACAGGCGTGCGGCTCAGTTCGCCTAAACTGGCAGAAAACAAACATTGCCAAAGAGTACAGGCAACCTTGGTAGGCACCTACTAAAACCCGAGGCAGATAAAAAGTATGGCGGTTGTCCTTTTTGGTTCCGTCGCGGGTTTTACCATGTACAGCAGTAAACAGCTGGCAGCTGGCGTCGTGCTCGAGGAATTTAACCAAATCTCTAGAAAAGCACAGGAAGCTACGCACAGGCGTGAGTTGACTTGAATGTTCGCCGGACGAGATACTCTTGTCGTCTTTTATTGTGCGGTTCAGTAAAGAGCGTGCTCTCATTAAAGGTGTGATCGGTCAGTTCTGCGTGCAGATCAGTTGCAAATGGCCTCCTCGGTTCCGCCAAACTTGCACGCCTGTCATACCCAATTTTTTTGCTTTCAAGTGCAGTGAAGTATGAAGCATTGAACACCACGACTGAGGCCGGACAGGACGAACGTACACAGATATCTGGGATCATGTCCGTGTATTTCAGCATTTCTCTGTCTCGGGATATATGATTCGCCTTCACTGGCTCATTTGGCACATTTCATCGAGCATACTCGATAAAAAATGCTTCAAACAAAATGCTTCAAACAAGTGTGTGTCATCCAAGGTGGAGTACTTTGAAGGGGACTAGGATTTCAGGCCTTCCGGCACGCGTTCCTTTTACCTATATAAAAGATTCCAAGTAAATTTCCAAAAATAAGGCGTTGGCAAACATATATACACGTGCTATTTGTTTTAGATTCTTTTTTTAGAAAAAGTACTGCTGCAGACGCCAGCAGGTGCAGCGCAGAGAACTATGTTCTCGGCGTTCTTTGATGCTTAAGGCCGATTCAGACACTTGCGTTTGAATGCGTTTGACAGCGTTGCGTCGAGAACCGAAAGCGAGTCACCGGCAGATCTGTGCTTCGTATGAAGCGTGGAATCCAATTCGAGGAATCATCTTGGCACGCGATATAGCGCTGAGATGTCCAGGCGTCACAGCGTGTCTGGAAACGTCAGCACGCCCTAGAACAGTTTCAACTAAACCAGATCTCACCAAGTAGTTCTAGCATACGCATGCGCGGTCAGTCGCGGTGAAGCTTTTGGTTCCTGCAAGCGGCAATCTGCAGTACTACAAGACTGTATCGTGCCCTACATGCGCAAGGAGTGCCAGGGATTCCTGGTTTCTCGGTGCCGCAACGCAGTCAGACGCAGTCAAACGCAACTGTCTGAACCAGGCTTTAGATAATTTAGCATACGTATTTCGCGTTCGTCGCAGGTGAAGGCTCGTAGGGTGCTTACATTTCTGTCTGTCTCAGGGTGAAGACATCCATTGTTGCACTGAATGTTCAGCGCGTGACGCTCTCGCGCACTCGGTGGGTGACTTGGGCGCTAAAATGGCGTCTCTGCATTAGCCAAAGCTACGCGCTCGAGCTGATTGACACCGGATTGCGCGTACTTCGAAATGCATAAAAAAACGATTGGGCAGTAAAAATGGCCGAGATGTCACCACTCAAGCAAACGCACGCGTGTGTATGAAGGCACTCTAAAGGCTCGGGCCCGAAAGCGGCAATTCTGCACTGTCATCTTGGCGCGAGCGCGAGCGCATCAGAACGCATATTTGAAAGACACGCGCTTGAGCAGAAACAATTGTAGCGAAAAGAAGAAAACTGAAACAACGCTTCGGGGAGGACCGGCGGACGGGCTTCGCTAGAATCACCTGCGCGTGCTCAGTGTACTCAACGTGTACTCAACCGCCGCTGAAGTCATTCGGATATGTGAAAAGAGAAAAGAAAACGCATCAGCGTGTTCAGAAAGTTGTGATTGCAGAAATTGGTTTCGATAATTAATACAATTAATTAAACAGGCTTCTGTATACTTGAAGTGTAGGCTAGCGAGAAAACGAAACTGATCAAAACGTGACGTGTAGCGACTATTCAAATTTATTTATAACCTGCAGTTCACTTTTGCAATGGATTACATTAGAGATACGAGCGCTTTCCTAAGGGCAGTAGAGGAAAATAATATATACGGGTAAATCTTGCACAGTCTTTTCGTATTTATGCAAAATATGACAGTGGTCACCATCCTAATCGGTCACACAAAATACAGCAGTATATAAGCTGGTGGTGTCGACTAGTCGTGTGTATAGGAATGTAGAGTGTCAATATCTCATGTTGTACCTTGTGCGGTTTGTGAACGCGTTCATGTATAAAATCCTATGGTGTCTGTATGTCTGAAGTGTGATGTGGAATATGTTCATACGTCCATGTCTGGCGAGGCGCTCAAAGCAAAGACTGTTGGTTTCTTCTTTTTTTTTAGTTTGAGCGCTGTCCGTTAGGTGGCGCGTGTCGCCGCCCATTTCAAGGAGTCGTGCGTTTATGTGTCTACTTATTTGAGTGAAAAACATGGAGGCGTTCCATGGCTCCACGGAGCAGCCACAAAGGGTTCGGTTCTCGGCCTCTCGTCCCAGTGGGATCAGTCCCATAGCCAGTTGAATGGGTGTTCCGTGCGGTGAATAGCGCCAAGTGCGTGCACAGACGCGGTGAGGATTACCAGGGACTTGAAAGTGGATAACGAATGCTAACAGGTGAGCAGGAGCGTTGAACGATCGGAACCGACGCCGCTTGAATCGGTGATGCTTCGCCTCGCCGCTGTCAACCGAAAACGCCGGATCACTTGCGGCAAGCACAGCAAGCAGATGCTCTGTTCAATAAAGACATCATTCCATTTGTCGCTATACGATTCCTTCTTTGAATGTTTTCTGGCCGCGAAGTAAATGCAGCCGGCCGTGCGAAAGCAGTCGCGGACAAACCCCCTCGAATGCGCCCCTCCTCACATCGTCGCCCCTACTCGTAATAGGTGCGGTGCCGGTGCTTCGAGGCGCGTTTTGGAGTGCTTTAGTGCGCACGGAAGGCAGCGAACGGGCGTACGCACTTGAGAATCGTATTTTAGCAAAAAGCAGTCCAGCTCGCTAGGCCTTACTCGTATTGCTCCACTGTCGCTTGCCAGCCGCCATGTTGCTTTTGGGGGTGGTCACTGTGACTACTTGTTGATTGCGTGCCGTGTGACTACCCATGGGGTCGTTAGTATAACTAAAGGGGGTAGCGATATCTGTGACGGCTTCTGACTACCCCAAATGTAGTACCCTACGACTACACTTTTGTTGAGAGTGTATATGCGTCTGTGGGCTGGACAGAAACGAAGTACTCAGGAGCGCGTGGCGAAACTATGGCGATTCCGTACGCAGACCGTGAGAAAGTGACCAATTAAATAGCTGCAGTGTCGAGTAAAGTACAAAATACTACTTTGTTCTATTTATTACAAAAATCACCAATTATCAAGGGTTATGCTTAATTGAAAATTGAATGGAGCGGCATCTTGTCAAGAACAAACCTCAAACATCAAGCTATGGCGAAAAGGGTCACTTGGGCTTAGGCGCTATTTTAGGCCATGTTCTATCAGCGTACGAGGGTGCGTAGAGTGCACAATTTGGATTACTCTTTTCTACATGATTATTCGCCAGCAATAACGGTGCTGAATGTAAACAATGTTGGCCAGTAAAATAAGCAGTATGATTGCGGATCAGTGTCTCTATAAATGGTAAATGAAGTGGCTTGTCCTAAGACTGTCATAAGAGTTTGAATTTAATTTTGCTTTTATCTTAGTTGCGTCGTCTTCCTTTATATTGTAAAACGTATTTCGTAAACTATATTAACAATATATATATGACGAGGGCGTGCCCATTTCACGATTTTATGCACTGTAAATAATTCATAAGTTCAAGAGAAGAACTAGGGTTCCACCTTTAATATTGCGATGCAATGTTGTACCAATCACCGGTATCCTAGGCGATCTACGAGTCTTAGTGACAATCTTTTAATTCAGGTAAAATACATGCCACTGCGGTGAACAATAAAAGCTAGATTAACATACAAAACAAGACGCTTTGTATGTCTATCAATCTTTTATTTTACTGTTTCGCTGAAATTAAATAGCGCCATTTTTTAAATTTTGGTACGTGGAAATAAAAGTGGATTGTACGAACGATAAAAGTCTATATAGTCTCTTTTTACAATGGAAATACTGCAGTTCCAATTACCAAAACTACGCAAAAAATATGTTCTCAATTTAGGGGTTCAAACCGGTTTGAACCATAATTTTATCTGAACTGAACCAAGAGCTCTGTACCCGAACCTGAACCGAACCGATAAAAATTTAGGTTCGACACTTTGATTAAAACTAAATCTATCGATTTCTATATTTCTGTGTATTTCTCTTTCTGTTTTTTTCCGTCTCTGGTGCTACACAATATAACCAAAATACCGATCAGCATGAAGCACTGACGTCAAGTGCAAGTCAAGTGGCCAAGAAATATTCTGCGTAAAAAGTATTCTGATCCGCTTACATTCTTGTTCCCTGAGCTGAAACGGCCGCTCCGTCTCGTAGACAGTGGTGAGTCCCATGGAGCTTCTGGCCAGGACCCTGAACCAGTGCTGGGCGTAGAGGTCCAACTCGCCAACCTCGTAGCTCGTGACGTCAGAGCCCACGACTGCGACCGGCACCCAGTCCTGGTCCGAAGGGTCCTTCTTCTCCACGATGTACGAGAGCGCCTGGATGACGCCCATGGCCGGTGGTCCCCAGTGAAGGCGGACGGCGTTGGGACCCGAGACCTCGATGCCCCAGGCCTCTTCTTCTGTAAACATGCACAAATTCTGAATAACTTAGAGGAGATTACTTCATTATTTCTTCTATGTTCTTTCTATTCAAAACAAAAAAAATGTTTGTTTTTTTTTAATTTGGGTAGTGCCGTGACCTTTCTCTCAAACGGCACCTATGCAGGTTGCATTAGGGATTCATGGGGTGACTTTTTTTGAGGCTTTAGAAGAACTGTTCTTTAAAGATCCACAAATGTTACAGTAATGTATCTATGCATGTGCGTTAAACAGACAAGGGGCCATAATATACGGGTCCTATCACCTCGATAAGTTGAATAAGTAACTAAAATGTGTTAAACAACTTTTTAATTGGTGAATCTAAACATATGGTTTTAAGTAAGAACTTATTGGGCGTAATCTGACACCCTGAAAACCGTCAATTTGATAAAGATATGAAGCGCTCTGGTGCGCTGAAATGTTACAAGTCGTGCAACAGTCGCAAGGCTGGTGGTGTAAGAAAATATGGATGATAATCTTATCCGTGAATTCAGCACTTTTAGCCTACTATGTACTGCACGAATGGTGATGGATGAGGTAAATAGTTTGTTATTTGAATTGTTGTGACAATTGCATTCTATATTAAGTCGCCGTCATAAAATACTCACGTGCACGGACCGCATTAGTGAAGCGTTTATGACATGTGACGTCATGGTGGCATGTGACGTCATGAGGTGATTAATATTAGAGATCTAGTAAGGTTGCGTGTCAAGCAATGGTGCGGCGTGACGACCTGTCCTTTATCATCCCCATAAAATTCAGCCTCCCTTTTCCAGAACTTCCAAATTACAAAAAAGAAAAATCCATACTTTCACTTCCTCTTGCCGACCAAAATTCGTTGCTGACTCACATTGCATATGCAACTGATCAGAGTAGTTTGTAATGTGTAAATTACTGTGTTTTGTTAAGTGTCTGTAGTGTTAGTTTACTGAATTTTCTTTTATTTTGCTCTATAATATCTTGTACATTATGTTGCAGCAAATTCCCCCTGATGTAAATTGTACGTTCGGAGCACTTTGGAGTAAAATAAGATTGAACTCAAGTAGACATGTGATCTGACGTGGTAGCGAAACGTCTCTTAACGTTGCATCGCGACATGAAAACGTGACAACAGATTGTCACGTAACCAAGACGTAATGAGACCTCGAAGGGTCTGATGCCCATCTAGAAATCAGGCGACCCGTAGTGGCAGTGATGTTCCATGCAGGGAATTTTCCCTTTTTCAGGGAATTTCCGGTCTCAATTTTGATGAAAAGGGAAATGGGAATTTTAACACGTTTGCAGGGAATTTTAAGGATTAACGAGGGACTTCGGGAAAAGCTTTAGAGGTAACTATAAACACAAAAAAGTCGTGTGGTCCAAAAGTTTGAAGAAGGGAAAGAAAGTTGTGGTGCAGGAAAAAGGTATCTGAAAGGCCCATTTTCAAGTAGGTTTAGAAAACTTGTACTTAACTTGAAGTACATTCTCTGAGTGTGTACTTGTACTTTATTTAAAGTATTTTTTTCCGGTACTTTCCGAGGAAAAGTAAAACTTCCGACTTTAAAATACATTCTCCGAATTTGAAAAAAAGAAAAGCGTATTGTTATGTAAAAACACGCTATCGTTTTTCAAGATGTCATTTGGTAATTTCTTTGAGTGAAGTTTAAGAGCGATGCAAATGAGTGCCTTATAGGCTGATGGTATTAAATAGTTTGTCAGCGAGAGTGAAACGACTACTCCGTGGCCACTTGACTTAATCCAACATTAGCCGCCACCTTGGAAAATAATTGATACACCCTCCATTACCCCCTGTAAAACTGTGTGAAAAAGTACTTGTACTTTACTTTGGAAGTAAATCATATTTATAGAATAGGGTGGTTCAAGTCACCAGGCTCGATCTAAAATATGACCGTAAAAATCGACGCCTGCACGTAGCCATCTAAACTTTTCGTCAAAGGTGTATTTCACAGGTCGGTTTTTTCTTGTAAAATTACAAAGCGTAGTTTTCTTTTAGTAAAAAATAGGGCCAAGAAACTTGCCAGGGTCTACGGCGGGCGACGACCCAGACGACCAAGTCCGGTAGCGGGGTGTGTTTGGTGTTCGTATTGATAGATGGCGTCGGGAGCAGCGTCTGAAGGTGCGGCCGACCAGCGAAAGATAGCAGACGACACGCAGACGAAATCCGTTGGCAGCAAAAGCGCCGCCGTTATGCAGACGCGTTTTTTACTTTAAGTTTTGCTTTTATTGTTCGCATTTATTTTTTAACCGAAGGTACATTTCAAAAAGAATATATTCATTTTAATAAACCATGGGGGTCGCAAGCCGTCGCGATAAGGAGGTAGCGTCATCTATCAATAGGAATGCCAAACGCACCCCGCTACTGGACCCCTGCCGTCTGCGTTGCTGGCCGCCGTAGACCCTGGCAAGTTTCTTGGCCTTACTATTTTACAGAAAGAGAGCTACGCTTTGTAGTTTTACAAGAAAAAACCAACCAGTGAATTACCTTTGACGAGAAGTTTAGATTGCTACGTGCAGGCGTCGATTTTTACGGTCCATTTTAGATCGAGCCTGGTGACTTGAACCACCCTATACTTCTCAAGTAAATTGCACCCACTGTACTTACTACTTTACTTGAAACACATAACCTCTCATTTGCTTTGTACTTGACATCAAGTACTTTTTAGATGTATTTTACAAAACACTGCTAAAGGTTATATTATTTAGTTAATAAAAATATAAATTGACCACCCTAAAAATGCCAGTATAACTTTTTACTTATGAAACTGGAAATCTAACTGGAATTGTTTCTGGAAACCTGAAATCCCACATGGAATAACTTTTGGTCACGGTAATCCACATAGCGAAAAGTTATGCTGAGATTTTCGGAGGGGGCAGTAACATTTTCTTATCTTTAAACATGCGATTTCACGCAGCTTTTGTCGTAAAATGCGCGCAAAGTGGCCTGTATGACCGCGTAACACAGCTGATGCGAAAATAAAGGTAACGAAATGCCGGGAAATATGCAGGGATATTTCAAAATTTTGCAGGGAAACAGTACCTAAAATAGGGAATTTTCGTACCCAAGAAACGCAATTTTTGGATGTGGTATGGAACATCACTGCGTAGTGGCACCAGCCACGTGAACGCGAGGCTCATAGTGGCGTCCTGCTGAATTCAGCTTTTGACGCCACGATGCGGCCACAGTGACGCGACGGAAATCCAAACTCGACATCCGTTAAAATGGATTCTGCATGAAACTTTGTCTTTTTGACAAGTACCGGACGTAAAGCCAGTATATGGCAGACTAAGTGTGTGTATAAATTTAATTAAATTGTCTTAAGCATTATTTAATTTAGAGCTAAAAAAAGTTTTGGCTAGGTCGCGCAATTCACCAACTCATTCAGAGAACAGCCGCCATGCATTCATCCATCCATCCATCCATAGCGGTTTTATAAAGATCATCCCTTCCTTAGCCCAGGAATTAGATTGCGTGATTCGTGTTTGAAAAATACATTGGAGATAGCGCGTAATACGCTACAATTAATTTGTGCATAATTATGCACCAATTCTACCTGCCTTTGTTGTTCAACTTCTCCCATAAAGTTCAGCGCTAGTGCCGCCATGAAAGGGGGGGGAGGAATCTGAGGACGAAAATTACGTAATGCAAGGTAAGACCGAAACTCTTCAGGACAAAACCATAGACGTTTACAATGTTTTAAATAATTTTGATAGGCTGTCTTTGATGTGTTAACTGGCGCGAAAAGGTGAGCCCCTAAAGTATCCTCTATTGTAATAGTTCTATATTTCAAACGTTCTTTTTTTTTTGTGCTACACGCTCACCTCAAGGCTAATCTTGCCCACAGGAAGCCTCCGTCATACCGGGGAGGGGGGGGGGGGGCACGGGGATTGGAAGGGGGTGCGGTGTTAATTTTTCTATTTCATAGAAAAGAGTAATCTACATTCTAGACTATTACTTATTGGTTTCTGATGCAGTTACCTAGAAAGAGTGAGTCATGTTCTGTGTGAGGATTCAAGGGTCACTGACAACCCCAACATCGTTACTTTTTATTATTGCAAATGACTAACCATGCTTCCTAGGAATCGCCCTTAAAATATCAAGCATAAAAACTTTGTTTTTGCAGAGAAAAAAGAAATATTATCACAAAACTTGAGATAGAATGGCCGCTCGAATCTATGACATACTTAGCGAAAAGGTGCACTCTTTGCTTTTCTGGATGAGTTCAAACAGAAAGTGCCCTTTTAGAGTTTCTCTATTTCTCACTCATTGTTCGCGGGCACGCGCTCGTGCCCCGGTCAGCTGCGAAAGTATATCGCGAAACCTATCTCCGCGTGCAGACGACGCGACACTTTCAGTTCGTTCTCTAGCAGCGTTTGTCGGTCTAAATCAATTTGTTTTTTAAAAGTAGGAAAGAAAAAACACAAAAACGACGTATACAGAGACTTTGGCGAGCGACGTGACTCGCGATGTGCGAGATGTTTTGTGTGAAGTTCTGCTCCAGTACTACCAAACCTAACATATCCGTGCTAGGGACGTTTTCTTGAATATGAAGCACAACATAATGCGTGCTTTGCTGCAATTTCTGAAGAATGGCTGCAGGGGCCTGTCTTATACCTCACAATGTGTTATCACCACCCTAAACAAGTATTATGACAAAAACCTCAATGTATCCAAATCGGTGGGAGTTAAATTCCGACCTCAACTAAAACGTGCCGCAGTTCCAACGAACTTTCGGGCCTCACATCATATTTAGAGTATGAAAAAAAAAATGCTACGAGACGGCCGATATTTCGACATTAAAACTTCCGGTCTCTCATTTTTATTTTTCAAAGCCAGTGGTGTAGTTCCTTTCGAGTCGCCGTAAGAAAAATATGTTACGAAAGACAATAATAATTATTACAGAGATGCAACTTACGACATCTCCACCGTTTACAAAAAACGCCTTCGCCAATTATTTCGCCAATAAAAGAAGCTAGAAGGAGCTGAAATGGGCAGTATGCACAATAGCAGCGCCTCTGGCGATTCATATCGGGCAGTTTCGGTTTCGGTTTCGCCAGGTTTTGCATCTATTCTGTGCTATCGTCTCCTGCTGCGCCATTGCTGACGTCGTCGTGGATTGCTCCACACTTACACGCGATGCAGGAAGTACCCTTTTCTTCTCGTCGCTACGAATCAGACACAGCGAATAGCGAAACAATTATAATTTCGCTGGCACGGGAAGCGAGCGCAAACTCCGCAACGGCTTAGTCACGTGAGCACAGGTCGACATACGCCGAACGTGGTGCCGGTTCACTGCGTGCATTTGTTTGCAGCCTCGAGAACAGCCAGTTGTATAACACCGTATATAGAAAAAATGTTTCTGCTAAATTTGGCGGGAGAATGTTTTGTTAAATTCGACGAGAATGTTTTCTGCTAAATTTGGCGGGTGGATAGGGTCTTACGTCAAAGCCACGCGTAACGTCACACGTGACTGCGCGCGTTGGATTGTGGCATTTTTTGATAACACCGACGCCGACACCGACATGGACGCGACGTCAGATTTTCTGGGACACGAGCTCCTAAAGGCTATCGCGTTAAAAGAACTTCAATTAAAGGCACATGGAATACGTTTCCTGCCAGTTGAGAAAAACGACTCTGTTCCCAATGATCTAATCATGCTCATCGGTCTCCACAGTTTATGGAAGAGCCGCATGGTTTTGCGGCACACTGTTATTGATATGCGACCGGGGTGTCATTATTTTACTCAGAGCATTAGCCAACTTACAAAAAAAAGTATTCCGTTCTGGGAGAAACTCCATATTGGTTTTCCAGTTCTGGAAGGCTGTTTGCGTTAACATCCGCGTGGTAACACCTTGGCAGCCAAAGTTGTCAGCCGAAGTATGGAAATGTCTGTATGCTTACTGGAATGCCATTTTGTCCTCCACATGTTTCTTTTGTACGATGCGTCCAGGCAATACAAAAAAAGTGTCGAGATATGCTGGAAAGACCCTCGCTTAATAACCTAAATGTTCTGGGTTCGACTCCCGCCTGGCGCCAATGCTGTTCTACTGCCGATGTCCTCTTCTTCCCCACTCACAACCCAGCAGTGTTGAGCCCCGAGGCCACGCTTTTGTCCATGGCTTTTCATTGGCTTTTCAGCCAATGAAATTACAGCGTCATCCGGTAAGAACTCCGAAGAACCAATCAGAAAGCATGAAAGGGGAGCCACGCCCTGCGTTTCCTCAGCTGTGAGTGACTACGCGGTGTGCAAGTTTGTCTGCTCATTCAGCACCTCGTGCATTTGTTTACCCTCCAGTTCGGCCCATGTGCTTTTACCCCCGACCTAAACAATACCGGCGTGGGCTTGGCTGTCTCGTCATCGTGCGTTCCCTGCGCGTTGTGTCTGTTGCCTCTTCATTGGACTGTCCCCAAGCAGCACAGATTTGGCCAATCATTGGCCATTGGCTGCCAATGGTACTTTGGCTTATGGTCCTTTGGCCATTGGCTAAAGGATCATAAGCCAAAGGAATTATCCGATGAATCCGGCCAATCATTATCCTATGAATGGCCACTCTTTTGGCCAATGGCCAAAGAGTGGTCAATCATCGGATAATGATTGGCCGATGACTGATGGCTAGTGGCCATTGGCCAACGGCCAGAGAAAGGCCAGTCATCGGCCAATGGCTGGCCACTGTCTGGCCACTGGCCAAAGGACGATTGTCAGCCATCGGCCAATGATTGGCCTAATCTGCGCTGCTTGGGTCATTCCTGGCATTCCTTTACGCGAAAGACGAAGTTTGGAACAGTCGAGCGTCGTATAGAGTGGAACACACCTTGGAATTCTAAGGGTGAGGATGGTTCGGATTGGTCAGCCATCTCCGATTTGTCTTGTTCGTCGGCGTCGTCCGAAGGGAGGGGAACTGGCTTGGACTTGGTCAGTTGCATCTTTTCACGGTTGGCCCTCGACGCACGAATCCCCATTCGACGATTCGTCCCAGCTTGAACGGCATCAGCGCTGCGTTTTCTTCATGTCCAGTTTCTAAACGTCCCCTGCCCTAGGTAGTGTAAACAAAGAAGCACGTATGAAACATATAAATGGGTTCATTAGGTTCTTTGTGTTCTTAAAATACCGTCACGTGTCTCCTAAGACAACTTCGTATTTTTGTTTAAAAAAAGGGGAGCAGAGGCGTAGATCCCTTTCACTAACTGCAATCAAAACGATAAGCTGTTATCGATTTTGCTCATTTAAAACCTTGGATTTACTATAAATTAGCTTTTTAATGTTATTCATTATGTTTCTGAATGATCTCGATGCTCAGGCCTTGTTCTGATCAATAAATATTTATACTTTTAGTCGACCTAGTTAGCGTGCATTTTTAAATCACAGTGTTTTAGTTTAGAACTACGATGACTCAAACTTTCAATTAATTGTAATTTCGCTACTTGGTGTTAAATTATATATTATGTTAACTAAGTTATACAAAACGTGTTCGAGTTTCTTTTTTCTTTAAATTCGTGACAGGTATTGTACTGTATGTGCAGGTGAGTCATACGACCAGGGGAATTAATACACGGGGTGAATTGTCACGATACGTCAGATATTTAACTAAAACTTGCTAATCAATTTTTTACTTCTTGGAAATAAACATGTGGTTTCAAATATAATCTTGATGTGCGCAATCTAAAACCACTAAGTAGATCAATTTTTGAAAGTCTTAGAGCACGTGGGAAGCCTGATGGACAGCTAACATCAACACTGGTGCAACAGGCGCAAGGAGTTCGGTGCGATAAGCCGACCGAGCGGTTATTCCGTCTCTTATCATTCGTGTTTTCTCACCTCCGGCCTTGTGCTTGTTGCATGAGTAGAAACCATAGCTTACCTCCGCGCTTACCATGTCCTATATATCTTTCTAAAAATGTCTGATTTAGTTGTTTTAGATGACGCTCATCAAGTTTCTACTGGAACTATTTAACTTAATTGTTATAACTGCAATCGCTTAGTTTAGTACCTTAAAAATACCCCACAGCAGTCACACCGTAAACTCCAAATTATCTGCCGGAATCGGATAATTTGTGTATGGCATATAGTCATAATTATAGCGTGTCAAAACCCTTAAAGTCTACTGCCTAGTTTGCATCTTGTATCATAATAGAGTTTCCTACCTCGGCTGGAACATCATTAAGAAGTAGATTTTGATCCATGTGAATTCTAGCGGCTCATATTATTTCCTAGCTGCGATGCACTGCTTTTGTTCTTACTGTGGAAACTTTTACCGGGTAAAAATGTAATAAAAATAATTTCATGCTCATTATCGATATAGTATCTTTTTTTTAAATCTAAAGTATTTATCAATTGTTCTTTACAAGTAAAAATAAGAAAACAGCGGTGTTTCCGTGCATACTCAATGTAGTTTGATATAAGAGTTATTGATAATCTACTTATATTTCGATGAGGATACTAAAATGTAATTCGTGCTAGTAACTTAATCGAATACCGAGAAATGAGTCCACACTAATTTTACTTTTGTGTTATCAGAGTCGCGCTGAACTCTCATGGTTCAACGTGAGCTATCGTGTTGGCCCTAACAGCTGCTATTTCCCACTCACATACTTAAGCAAAAAGTGAAGAGCAAAAGTGTATCAAGTAACCAAGAACAAACACGTAAGCATAAAATATACACTTCCATTGTGTTTTCGAGAAGCAGGTCCTGAACATCTCGAGCGTGTATGCAGATTTTGCATATTAGTTATACGATGCATGACTGGGTCATATATAGATATGCGAATCACTTACAGCTTATGGGAAAAAATAAAGTACGAATTATAAAATTATAAACACATATTTTTTTCGAGGCATTGAATGAGATAAGGTAAATATAATACAAGTTCAAAAAGTAAGATCAATGCAATCAGGTAACAACAACTCCACCCCTGTTCCTCATCTTTGTCATCGACATCAAGTGTTCGACAAGGGCAAACAACCGATCAATCGACGACGCGTCAAAATAATACCGATCCCTAAAGACAAAAGCCGGAACCGGAAACAATTTCTCACAACACAAAGGTGACTTACCTCTTCGCCGCGAAGCCGCCCCTTCGAAAAGCAAAAAGTTCGCGATTGCCGAGGCACCATGTGTTCCGCCTCCGCCCCTCGCGGCTGCAGACGTCAACGTCACGTGACCTGAGGCCAGTTTATTTTTAAGAGGAAAGGGCGGGATTTCGAGGCGCTGTCGCCGCGTCAGTAAGCGGTCATGCGAGAGGGGAGCCCGTGGGTATTTTTGGGGGTCCACCGGGCGGATTTCGGCCTCGACCCCATTTTCCCACTTCTTCCTGGGAGTGCCGTTCTAGCGAGGGCAGGAACGGGTGTGACTGGCGAGTGTCAGATGCCGTTTTGTGTTCTAGGTGGCCGCTCTCGCATTCTTGGACGGCTCTCCCCCGCTACTCTCTGCAAGGATTCATTCAAGGTGCGCTCCCGAACGGGGATTTGATCATACAAATTCGTAAAGCACGAGATAGGAATGCGAATCTTCCAATTTATAGTTGAGGAATCCGGTAGTTTCTCAGGGTTTAAGTCTGCTTTGAATTTGTTGGTGCTTTCTAAATTTTATTTTTTTCCCACATATTCAGGGTTTTTAAAGAGCAAAGTTTGGGGTCGGATAAAAAAATCGGGGTTTTGTTGAAGAAAATAGGGCACGACCATCGTAAACCCCAACTTTGAGTGGAAATACGCTTAACTAGGTAGATTGGAGAAAACGAACTGAGCTAAGATGTATGGTTAAGAAGCAAGAAGCCTGCCGGACGGTTTATCGGAGGTTGGGTTTAGGATCAACACGAAGAAGCCTGCGGACAAAAAGTTTCGTTTTTGAAGCTTGGGTTCTTATTCATGAGCACATCGAATTTTTGGTTTACCGGTGTTCTCCAATTTTAATAAAGCCAGCTTGGGTGCAGATTTCTATAATTTATCGTAATTACACGAAGCCATAATCATAATAAAGGAAAGACCCAAGATGGAGCGCTTTGTGTTTTCCTGCAAATTTTCATATTTTTTTACTTTCTACGATGCTCGCAGTTTACGTCAACTCATCCCCGGAAAGAATAGGAGGATTGGGAAAAATGAGAGATGTACAATGAGAGGTTATATCCATGGTTCCTTGTTTCCGGGTAAATCCTGATAAACCATAGAAATTAACCTTCCAGCCGGTTTTATCCAATTCAGAAAACAACAAAACAAAAAAAAGCTTTCCTTCATAAAATTATTATATTTGAAAATGTTTTTTTTATACTTGTTAGTGAGCGCGTTGGTAATAATGTAAGTTTAGAAAGAGTTATATACGCAAAGACAGGAGACGGGACAACACATCTTTCAACTTTGAACAAATAAATGATATATTGCCGGCACGCTTCGCCTTCGAAACTCCATATAGGAGAGAGGAAAGTTAAAAGGAGGGGAAGGAGCTGTAATATAATTTTGCCTTATACGCAAAGCTGTAATTTTTCTTATACGCACAAACCCCGGGAAAAGGAAGAAACGAAGAGTAAGAAAAAAAAGGAAACAACACAACGACGCCCCCAAAACTGAGCGAGAAGATTTCAATACAAACAGCTTTTTTTTATACAAGGGCGAGAACAGATCCCAACTTTGAAAGCGACACCTGTCAACCCCCAACCAAAAAAGAGGGGACAGTACCTAAGGACAGCTCATCCAACCTGCCCACGGAAGTCAAACCTATCCAGTTAAGAACCATGTAACTCGGTCTGAGGTCATTGAGGGCATGCTGATACAATTGTCAGCGCTTAATTGTGATGCGAATTGTTTATTTTTATCACCCTCTTGAATGAATCGTGCGAAATAAGCGCCGAAGGAACACGGACCTAAGAGTGGAATAACAACGACACAGGGCGCACTGGCAACTGAATTTATTATAATAAAACGAACAAGGTTATATATATGCCAACGGTAGCACACCATGAGATATAACATGTCACGATAGTCCCCGCCAAACCACGTTTTAGATATTCAAACTTATTCGTAGATAGAGCCAGAGAAGTATACCACTAAAGCATTTTTCACCCCTACTCCTAATCTCAACTGCCTCATGAAGCTCGCGTGACACTTCGATTTTTGTACTTTGCCAAAATTCTTAGTGCTGTCAAATGACGCGCCACAAGAGTATCTGCTGCATTGCACAGTCAAATGCCCTGACGGTGTGGTTCTAGTTGAAGCGGCGTGCTCGCGGACCCGATCATTAACACATCTTCCGGTTTGCCCTACATAGCTTAAACCACACGTCATTAGGATTTTGTAAACGACACCGGTTGTGCAATCAGTGTATCTATTCCTATGCTTGGTATTGCACGGGTCTGTTATCGGTTGGGGTCATTGATTCTCCTGCATAATCGCGACATTTTGTTAGGCGCTGAAAACACGACCGGGACATGGTAACGCACGGCCACCTTCTTGAGATTATGTGAGACACCGTGCATATATGGGGTCACCACAGGCCGAATGTTACTCTTTTCGCGCGATGGTTTCTGCGTCCCCTTGAACTGCTTTATCAAGCTCCCAGCCACTTCGACCAATGAGCTCGTTGGAAAACCCCCTTTTCGCAGACGATCTACTTGTCTAACAAAACTATCCTGGGCGCTATGCAGGCAAGACTTTCTGAGAGACGCCTCCATACACGAGCTCGTGATGCCTCTTTTCACGAGCTTGGGGTGGCAGCATGGCGTTCCTATGGGGGGGGGGGGGGGGGTCAAGGGGGCCACCGCCGCCCCCAAATCGATCGCTTTTTATAATTTTTATATTTGTGATTGAGGTTTTGAAGTGTGTAACGAGGTTTTGAAAATTCATTCATTACTTCAATTATTGCTCCATTCTTCATTAGAAACCTTTCACTGAACTTTTTATATTGTTTATATAAACCCCAGTCCTACGGCACCTTTCAATGGAAGGTAGTAAGCATTTGTGAATAAATAAAGAATATGTGAATGTTGTACGATTGTACGTGTCGAATGTATTCAGCGCTAGCTACATTGCGAGCAAAGGTTTACATGTTGCGCATTTCCGACTTGCAAACAGTGGGACTAATAAAAAAAAATCTTTATTCACAAAAAATTGTGATGTCTCGTTTTGTTATTTAAGCATAAATTTCGCCCCCCCTAAAACCAATGTCTGGGACCGCCACTGGGTGGCTAGCGAATCAGAGGGAAGGATCCCTTTTTAGGATCTAGGGAAGTACTCCAAATGACAATCCGTGGCAGCAAGAATTAAATACCTTTAGCGTCTCTGTAACTTCACAGCTAGAGAGATCGGGATTGCGTCGAGAATGAGACAATCATCTACATGCCTAAATACCTTATATTTGCCATCACTCATGTACGAGCTATCCGCTATCGCTCTTTCCGCACTTACTTAAAAATATAGTGCACAAAACCGGCGCGACACTGGCACCGATGCCAATTCTCTTCTGTTGTAAATCAACGCCCCCTCACCAGTCACGAAGGTGTTTTTAAATAAAAAGACAGGAGCTCAAGAAATTAATTCTTGTTGTTGTTGTTTTTTATTATCACATTTGTTTGTGCTTCGGGACCCCTAGGATACCCATATATAAAAATGGGTCCCGAACTGCCAACAAATGACGTCACAAAAGCCGGAGTGTCATGCTGTTGGATGTCGCGATCCTGGCGGTTGGTGGTAGAAATGCCAGTGAAAAGCAGCAGCGAACGCCAGTGTCGCTGTTGTCCCGGCGTCCCAACTTCTGCCAGCTGGAGTGTGTGGACTGCCACACTTAATCGCGATCGGCGACAACATATCACTGAAGTGTTCCTAGATTTCCCTAAATTAGAATGTAGGAAAATCTAGGGACAACCTTTTCGGACGCGGTAAGCACGTCAGTCGCAGACGCGTTCCACACCCCATTGTACAATTACCATTTTCCCAGTAAGCCTCTGCGCATGCACACGCCTCCTTTGACCCTTGCTCCCTGCTTAGGCAATTTTTGGAGGGCTCCATCCCGCATTTTAAACATTGTGAGCATACATCTTTGCGCATAATTCTACTTTTTCAATGATTCTTTTTTAGCATCGGTAGTATAAAGACTATGAAGCAATAAAACAAATACAACGGCAGAATGCCAATGAGTTTTGACTACCGGGAGCGCATTTGGCTGACCCTAATTTGTAGTTCGTAGACCGCCCCCAGACGGAGCTTGTTATTCAAACAAGACGTCAGTAGTTTGGCTGGGCGGCCGTACACATTCCCTCCAAAGTAAAGGGTTTTCTCTCTCCTTTAAATAGTGTAAGCCTTACAAATGCTACACTCTTTCTCAATACTCGGCGTGAGACATTTTGTGCTTGGTTGTCGAGGCTGCTGTAGGTTCAGCACTGATTCAGCTGTGCCACAGAAAGTCAATCGACGGCGTGCGAGACCGAGACGGAAGGCCAGGGCCCCGTGCCCCCGCAGGCGTGCGAGGCTGTAGAAATGTGGAATCTACTGTAGCCATGGCAATATAGCACAAGACAGATGACGACGAGTATACTAAGGACTTGTTCACAAACGAAATAAAGAAAACTTAGAGAAGGGCTTGCTTTTATTGCAAAATAAGAAACAATTGTTTCGTGCTGCTGTGCGGGAGCAGGAGTCCAAAAACATTCATTTGGTACCATGAAACTGTTTGCAATCAGTAGTAACAAAGTATACAGTCCAAAGTGGGGACCCCTGCCTTCCCATGCCATCACGTGTTTTATAGTTGCCAGTAGAGGAACTTTGAAAAACACGGAGAGGACCAAAATGAAAATATTCAATAACTTTGCCAAATTGTTCTTTTCTTTTGGGCCAATATTTGGGTTATTATATCAGCGATGTTTGTTGGTGTGTTTAGCAAACGTCTCAGGCTCATAGTTAACCATACCATCCTGCAACTAACGGGCAAGCAGAACAGATGGTGTGCGAAAACGAATAAAGCCCTCTTGAAGCTTACGGAAGAAGCAGTTCAGTGAAGAATCGCCAAGTTCTGGTTCCGGCACCACATTACGGTCTCATCTTCCACGGGAAAACACCAACCGAAGCCATGTTCGGTGGACGAAGAGCCACACCCCTCGATCTCATGACACTATGGCCTACGAACGAAGATCGAGAGATTCTACATCGGGAGGAATGGCAGTTTATTCGATTGGACAACTCGTCTACGTGAGGAATTTCAGCGGAAGTCCGACGTTTCATGTAAAACTTGAGTAGAAAAGGCTCTATGTTGTTTGGCCAGATGGTGTCATCCATCTGAAGGCGTTGGATATCAATGCCCTTGAGTGTAAATATAACGAAATCACAAAAATGTCTTTGTGTATTGTGTAACTGCCCTTGTATTTGGTAGTAGAATCTATGGTGGTGATTTGGACCTTTCACACAGACTCTTTTTTATTTTTCGCCTCATACTCTTTGGCGGTTTCAGTAGGCTTTAAGAATCTTTTGGAACGGGGAAGCTTCACCTCAACAAGGTCATTTGTTCCAAGCCGTCCATTGGGGGATGCTGCTAGTAATCAGTCCTTTATATTAATGAATAAGCCGCACTTTTGCACGAGTGCAGTTTTTCTGTTCCACGTACAGTTGAAAAGCATCATCCTCAACGATTCTACCATATTTTGTTGCGGGTGAAGAAAAGTCTTTGGGTACACGATACTTGAAACAAGTCTGGCACTGTACGTTGTGGTTCGAACCACCAACTAATGTCGTCATCCTTATAGAGCCTGATCAATTAATCATTACCTCGTCACCTCATATTGCTCTTCGCCAACAGTAAGTACGATAGGCTACCGCCGTATTACAATCCAAGAATTGAAAAAAATTAAGTCGTGCAGTCCTTCATTATGTTTATTTTTTATATAATGTTACTACGTTACATTATTTCTAGACGATCGACGTCCATCGTCGATCTTCAAATATACCTGTAATATAAATTAGACGCACAATCACAAAAACACAGCGTGCCGCCTGTTTTCTTTGGATCGTCTTTTGAAATCAGCGCCACTCGCATGTTCTCTCTTCTGAGACGGTTAGAACGGTCGCACATAAAACCCGCGTTTCTCCTACCCGACCGCTTCCTTGTCTCATTATGTGAAGTTGGTTATAACTAAATAAGCTATAATAATGGTGTATTATTCATATTTAGTTTCAGTTTCAGTCACGGCAAAGGGGGTTCGCGGGCACTAGTGCCACTAGCGGGAGCAATGAGGAAGAGGCAAGTGTCAAAAGGTAGTGGCTTGTGGAACTCCACGGGGCTTACGTCATGGCCCCTCCAGGTATTACAAGCTCCTTGAACAAGGGCATGAATAGTGTCATTAAATAAGCTACTCTTCAGAGTAACGACACTTGGCCATATCATGGCATAAAATCATGGTTGCCAGTGACCTGAAGCTTTATCTAAAATCACAGGAAACTCTTTTCTGTCCTCCACAAATGTTTTAAACAGTCCGCGACAGAGCAAAGCAATATTGCATCAGCTTCCTAACACCGAATAAAATGCTGAGAAAGTCGCACTTTTGAATCACGACGATCGGCAGTTGCGTTTGCTCTGCACTAGACCCGAAATGGCGGCTCCCACAACAATGTTAAGGAACGGAGTGCCGATACTCCAAGCGCAGCTGACTTAGTGGCTCTAGGCATGAAGTGAACTCGGTGTATTCTTTTCCTTTTCGTCTTTATTGTTTATTGGTTTCAATCATATCGAATAATCAACACAATATATCACACAAAGCTTGTGTAATTATTTATCTTAGATTCAGATTTATCTCAAATTTCTTGAACTTTAGAAATCAGCAGTTTGTCCGCCATCCGGCAGGTAGCGCAATAAAACACCCAAACAGTTTTTAATTGTTTTTAAAACTAACTGCGCTCTACACCTATCAAGAAACCAAAGCAAGATCATTGTGAAAGTCTAATACATCGCAATGTTTATCTATTCCATACAATAAATATTATTAGATGCCAATAAATCTGTTTCATGTCCAAAAAGCACATCTAAAGAACCGGCAATCATGTTTGTGTCTATCATCAAACAAAAATTAGAGATGTTTACTGAAAACAAAAGCTGCTATTATGTATATCAGATATTAACCCTTCTATATGACAACATAATTACCCATCGAATAGTATAAATATAGACAAATGTGATTTGTTGTGTCTAAGAAGGATGCAATTTTGCCTGAACTTTTATGAATTTTTTTAGAGAAACGAAATGCGAAATTGCGAAAAAGGGCTTCGCTATGCAAAATAGCACATATTTAATTTTCTCTGCATACGAGGTTGATCAATTGTGTTGACAACCCATACCGGTGCATTCGTACTACCAAACGATGTTAGTCTGATCTTACCATTTTCATTGGTATTTACGCGAGTCTTACAGCAAAAGTTATACGTCAATCCTAATTAAATTCAACACACGTTTGTGGGTTTACTATATCAATAGCTATAAGAAATTTCAGAAACAAATATGCCACAGTTGTCCAGAAAATAGCACGTGAATATGCTTCCGTAAAGCCAATTTTCCAAGAGGTCAATTTCGAAACTAAAAAGAAAATGAAAAAGGGCCACGCTGTGCAAAGAAAACACTCTATCTACAAACCATGAAATTTTGGAGCCAATTTCTCTAACGGTAAACTCTCCCCATTTGTACTACCAAATCATGTATGACCAAAAACACCAATATTCGCAGATCCTCCCGATCTCGCTTTTAATGCGAATATTAATGCGAATAGCATTCTTTGGATACTTCACGCACTTTTCGTCTATGTATCTATCTATCTATCTATCTGGCTATCTAACCTCTTACGCCGCGGGTCGATAAATAAATACAAAAAGACCGGCGCCGGCATGATTGGAACCGTTGACCCTTTGATCAGCAGGCAGACGCGCTAACCACACAGCTATGAAG
>JAZHYW010017483.1:0-171684 GCA_037355805.1 Ixodes ricinus | reverse complement strand
CAGCGGCACCACCGGCTAATGCATGGGACTGTACGGGAGAAACGGGGAAAATCCAATTTCTTGCCTTGGCAGGTTGTTCTCGACGATGAAACTTTTATCGTGTTTTCCGCGAATGACGGTTAATATTCTGGGCGGAAATATCAAAAGCGTTAGAACACCAATTTTTTTTTAAATAAATGTTTTGTGTTTGAGGGTCGAGGGTTGCGATTTTTGTTGGACGTAAACTGTGATGCGGTTCCATGAGACAAGGGTATACTGCCGAGAGTCAATGGGGAGTCGTTCGCGATCTCAAAGTCATCGGAGCTTAGCCGACGATAAGTTAGAAGGACCTTCTTCGGGACATTCACGTCGTTTTGAGCGCTTGTAGAGGGTACTTCTGGTGCGACCTTTCGCTTTGAACTGCAGGCGTGGCTTTTGTGTCGAACTAAAATTCGGAGCGTGTCGTTCGTTCGTGTGAACGTGTCGTTTATAGGTAGCGACTAAGGCAAGCGACGCCGGCAGAGCCGGTAATGCTCCGGCTTGACTTTTTTAATTCTTTTTAATTGGCTTTTGAACGTCTGACAAATACCGATTCCCGATACAATGACCGCAGCACATCGTAAAATATTCGCATTCGTGCATCGCGTAGAAGCTTCAACGTTCCTACTTTTTGTCTGTTTCTCCCATATAGACTCCCGCGTATTGCCTGGTGTCAAGGAAATGATCGGCGGTGCTGTCACCTAAGGTCCCCCCCCCCCCCTTCTTCCCGAAGGCGACGTGACACTCACGTGACATTGCATTGGCTGGGGTTGCTCGTATTCCTTCCTCTACGGGGGTCCGCCGTAGTCTAAAACGGAGTAGTGTTTACCGGCGACCTTGGCTCCCGTCAGCTGTGTGTGTGTTCGCCGAGTGTTCGGCTGCCGCGCGAAAATGTTTCGTTGGCTGTCGGCCGTACACCAACACGTGACTCTGACGTTACGCCGCTGGGGTGGCGCTGCTGTCGGATCTGCGCACGCGCAGAAGATGCTTCGCCTCGGGCGATTTTGGTTTCAGCGCACGTGCACCGACCTGCACTTGGTGTGGGCAGATGCGCTTGCTTGTGTGATGAACGGCGTGTTGGTCGATGTGCTTCGTTTCCCCCGCTTACGAAGGACGGCAGCGGACGCGGTACGCGAGCCGTCCCGCGGCCAATCCGGAAATGCGAGCGTGTCACGTGGCTACTCGCCGCCGCAACTTTCATGCTGCTTGTCCCGGGAGTCGGGCGTCAGCTGGGCTTTTATATATAGTGCACTCAGTCGATGTCTTTTGGGTTCTGGATTTTTTTTCGTTCTTTTTATAAGTAAGTTTGAATAACCGCTTTTAGCATTAAATCCCGAGAATTTAACGTGGGGGATTTGAACGTGCGGCGTGCACGCTCGATGAACTAGAATCTCGAAATTTTCAGCCATCAAATGGCTTCTCAGAGGACTTCTCCGGTCTGCATGCGCCGTTGTTGCGCAACAAAGAAACTCTCTTGAGAAAGCAAGATGAAAACATTTTAAAAATATCCAGCGCCTTGGGCATTGTTCGAAGTTCGAACCAAAACTGGGAAGCATATAGACTACTTTCGAAATTCCACGCATGCAACGCTGCGCACTTTTCATCATGGGACCTGTTCAGGCATAAGAGGAGTGGCATGGTTTCGGTTTCGATTGCCCCTTGACAAAGTAGTGCGCATCTCGGCACTGCGTGAAAATAAAGTCGGCACTCGCTCGCATTGTGCACCGATTCATCTTCGTGAGAGCCCACCCTGAAGCACGGGCTTGTAGCGGCCGTAAGTAAGGACCTGCCCGGGTTTAGCGAGGATCGTTCGGCTGGCCGCGTACCATACCTTTCTGGCAGCCTGGCTACCACAGTGCAGCATGCTCCTCCCGGCTCACGGATACTTTTAAGGAGCCTAGGACACTGGGGAGATGATGGAACAGGATGACCGGTGCAGTGTACTTCTTCTTCCGTATATATAGACGCTTTACACACGCGCCAGAATACAGCCGCCATGGCTGACCTTCTCTTGTTTTACCGAGATACCGAGCCACTGAAATTGGTGCGGACGAGCCTCCACAAAGGCCAATGCTGGGGAGAAAAACACATTAAAATCTAGGATGGCAATAACCTGGCTTGCTATGGTAATAATGAAGTGATGTAAACGTAATAAGGGGAAACAAAAACTGAAGGTCAGTTATGGCGGCGCCCATGCACAGCTGCTGCAAAGCGTCTATACATATATGTGCCATCGTGGTCCTGTTTACATGCTCACAAACTTTGGCACATTAAAAAAAAAGTGCCCAATCATTATGTCCGTACTGGTGGGCCAAAAAAGCAAGATGACCAACAGTATTATAAATTTAGGAAACGTCACGCATTTGAAAATGAAAGCTCTGTATTTGGTCGGGACGGGATGTCGTGAAGTGAGGTCGGCATATCGAAACCGAAACTTGGGCAAAGGGACTCCCAAGGTGCTCGCGCGCCACTACGCCACTAAACACGCTTCGAAAAAAAAAAAAAGTGATTTAATTTATAACTGTTTGTTCAGTACATTATCCAGCCGCCTAATGGAGGTCGGCAGTGGCTAACGTTGGCAGTGGCTATGGGGCATAGCGACTATCGATATCCCGAAGTTCCGCGTGACACTGACACATGTCACTGGATTGGTTGGAATGGCTCAGAGCCGTGTATAGAGAGAGTTTGGTCAATGGGAGGCGCGGGCAGAGTCAGGGCGTGCACCAGACTCGGATAGAGGCTTGGCATGCTCTCTTGACCAACCAGAAGCCGAAAAGAATCCCCTAGCGGTGGTAGCGAGAAACAGTTCTGATCAAAGGCATATGTTCGTATATGGTTTTAATAAGCTCGTAAGAGTGAAGTGTGGTAACTCTTTGTGGTTGAAAATAGGGTGCACGTGATGTTTCGATCATGATCACGCAGAAAGATGTAAGAAACGAATGCGCCGCTCAACTCTGTTTTGCTCGGACAGAGTGTGACAGCTCGGACGGCAGATTCCCGGCCCTCGGCGTAAGGATTATGTCGATCGTTCCTCTAGTCGCGCTCTTCCCCCATCATTTTGGATGAGCGTGATTGAAACATCACGTGTACCATATTTTCAGTCACCGAGAGTCACTCCGATGCACTTATCAGGTTTGTTTCTCGCGACCACCGCCAAGGTATGATTTCCGGCTTCTGGTCGGTCACATTCCAATTTCTGAAGACGCCCTGGAACATGCCCAGCCCGCTTTCGGCCAATGGCGCCTCCTCATTTGTCTCCTATGCTTCCCAACGAATGGCCAAACTCTCTACATATACGGCTCTGGAATGGCTCATAGCTTCGTGTGCGGTCCATCGTGAGGGTAAACCGAGTAGAGTTTGCCGGCGACCTTGGCTCAAATCAGCTGTGTGTCACCAAATGCCGGCTACCTAAAAAAAAAAAAAAGTCACGTTGTTGGTTGAGTAATCGCATCTGGTGGGTACCGCGCTCGGCGACTGTCAGGTTTTGTGTTCCTGCGGGGATTAGCGCACGAAGGTAAAAGATTGACGGCTCTAATTACGAATCCTGAACATAAATTTCATAAGAGGAATCCCGACGCTATGGGACTGCAGTTCGCTCCCTTATTCATGGGAATTATGACGGGTGGGGGAGGCTTATTGCTAAACCAGACGAGAACGAAAGAAAAACAAAAAAAACCCGCAGGTTTTGAAATTCGTTTGGCGTAACACACACGCGTTTTTCGTTGTTGTTTTTTTAATTCGATTTTGAACGTTCTTTTTCGTTTTGTTTTTCATTATTTTTTTTAATCTCTTTTAACAGTGTGCACAATGTAAACCGTTCCAAGTTTTTTTTTTTTGGTGGGGGGGGGGGGTGTTTTTCTTATGTTTACTTACGTCTTTATTTATTTATTGAGAAAGACTGTCGCCTCTCAAAAGAAGCTTTAGCAGGTGTGATATACAATCATAATTTCAACTTCAAACACAAGCGTTTGGTCGGGGTGACTTTTGCCTATTATAACGCAGCTTTCAACTATATATAAACACTTCGAATTGCGCCTGTAAACCGAAGTTTATCTAACAGATTAGTGTACTAATTAACGTCGAAAGTACCACGTATAACGACGCTGTACGCGGTGAGAAATCGAGGGAGAGTAGGAGATGGAACGCGCTGGAACGTGAGAGCGTTCAGCTTTGATTGCAAGGATAGTGGGTACACGCAAAGGCATCGCCTGGCAGTTCGACGACGGAGCCATAGAGTGCCCAGTCGCAGATTTGGAGCGCGAGGATCTGGTAGCACAGAGCATCAAAGAGACATTTCTCGGGGAACCTGGACGTCAGCGCGCAGCCTTTGCAGCGGCGAGGACCTGAAACACACTTGTTCGGTCGGGAGAAGTGTGTTTCGGCGCCTCGCCACAGCGGGGCGCCAATCACGTGGCTCTCCTTTCATCCGTTGTCTGTCGCTCTACCTTTTCCATTTCGGCGGCCGCTTCTCGTGGCGATCTGCCAGGCTTGGCCAGTATATAGAATTGCTATGGCAAAGGCAATAGCTGCCTTTGTCTCTATCCCACCGTTTGAGCACCGGCGTCCGGCGTTGAACGCGAGATATAGGTGCGTTCGCTTGGATTGGCGCAGAGGCGACTAGCTTTAGGTCTACCCACTATCCTTCCAATCAGAGATCGGCGCTTTGACGTCTCTTAACGCATCAAACACAAACACGAATTGAGCGCAATCTGGAAAACGCGCTTAGTATCGTCATTTTTTTACAGCGGAGTTGTTAAGGGCTAGTTTCCCCGGGATCGTGTCCGGTACCAAACAAATGTCGACACCTGTGGTCGACACAACACTCTGGTTGCCGCCGTCAATCATAGATGGCGGTAGCTGTCCAGAGTGTTGTGTTCGCCGGTCGTCTGCTTGCCGCCGTCGCTCATAAATCGCGGACACCTTTCCAGCTTCGGCAACCAGACAACTGGTTGCTGCCGTCGCTCATAGATGGCGGCAACATTTCTTCGGAGGAAGAAGAGCGGGAACGGAACGAGCAGCTGCGATGTGCGCAGCAGCGCGAATGGTTCCGCAACCGCCGCGAGGCCGCTAGCGCCTCAAGTTCCACTGCGTCGAGCGCTTCAGATTCCCTTGCGAAAGAACGGGAGATCGCTCGCCTTCAAAGTCACCGCCGAGAACAGAAGCTACAGCTCCGCTGTTCTTCCTTCTTCACCAGAGTGGAAAGGCTGAAAGTTTTTTTAGAGTTTCTTCAGTCCCGAGCCCGCGGTTGCTGGCGGCATACTTTTATTGCCATCTCTTCGGTCCTGATTGTTTGCGGCGTTGTTTCCGAATTCCTTACAGTAACTAGGCCAAGTTAACGGACGCATGTGTGGTCCTATTGCGTGGCGTCTCACGTGACCGGTCACTTGATCTGCCAGGTCATGTGGAGGCCGCGGTGCGCAAACGGATTGGCGGCTCAGCGGTGATATAAGCTCGCCGCCAAACGTTCTGGTGCAAGAAAAGAAAACAAAAAAGTAGCTCAGATGCCTATTTTACGTCCAAAAGCATGTGCATTGTGCACATTCTATTTTTTCGCAGAATGCTTTTATGGGCCGTGGCTTTATAGAGCGCAGCAGCAGTAAGGGAAACGTGTGACGCGGCTTCCCGCTAAATTTGTTGAAAAGACTATAAACGCCAAAAGCAGAAGGAAAAAGCAGGTTAGACGTTTGTATTTAGACAACACCTACACCACCTAAGATGGTGTTGATCTATGTAGAATATACCCTTTCCCGAAGTCCGCGCCATCGCCAGTCCGCCATGGCTTGGACACCACGACTACAGTAAACACTGTACCGCGGCTGCGTCTGCATTCGGCGAGTATACTGGGATCCAATAACACTTGCGCTTGTGCCCAAGAAATGGCAATCATCAATGTTGCTCGATGAACGTTTGAAAGGCTCTATTTCCTCGGTGGATGTGCAGCGCTTTTATGTCCGCGTTTTCCTTGGCGCGCAAGCGCGCGCTCCTATCTAACGCATTAAAGGCGTGAGCATGGAGCGCTTTGGATTGCTCCAAATCCACCGACTACAGTATAGTCATACTACACTGTATAGTATGACTACAGTGGACTATAGAATACGGGGTAGTGTTTGGACCGACGCGGCTCGGCGATGGGATGAGCCATAGCCTCCTCTATACTCACAAAGCCTGGTAGTTCGACGACGAAGCCATAGAGTGCCCGGTCGCAGATTTGGAGCGCGAGGATCTGGTAGCAGAAAGCACTTCTGGTATTCAGCGCACAGCTTCTGCAGCGGCGAGGACCCGAAACATGGTTTTCAAACCCGACGGGAAAAGAAGCGGTAGCGCTAAGAACGCGAGGAGCACGATCGGACATTCCATCGCTCGGAAGAAGTGTGTTTCGGCGTCTCGCCGCAGCGGGGCGCCCGTTACATGCCTCTCCTCTCATCCGTTGTCTGCCGCACTACTTTTTCACTTTCGGCGGCCGCGTCTCGCGCCGATCTGCCAGGCTTTGTCAGCATAGAGGAGGCTATGGATGAGCTTGTGAGGCTGCACGTCCAGAGAACAATTGCGGCGCTGCAGTCGACAGGGCAGCAGAAAGTCGCTGCAGTCCGCACGTGCCGCCGCACGTGCGCGTGCACAGCGTGCACGCGCACAACCACCCCCATACTGACCATATATGCTGCCGATGCGCCGGTGTCGAGACATATCGCGATATATACGTACCACACGCCTCACGCGCCTTTGAGTCATATGGCAACACTGGTTTACGCTGTACAGGGGAAATTTAGCCAGTGCAGTACGACTGCATGCCGGCTTGGAGTATAACTTGCGCCACGCAGCAATGAACACGAACCGGGCAGGGGTGGGGATCGAACCCAGGATCCCTGGGTTCTGCAGCTCGAGCTTACGCTCCACGTGTGGAGCGTAAGCTCCACACGTGGAGCTGGGTTCCACAGCAGTGTGCTAACGCACTCCGCCACAGAACCTTTGGCTCTTTATTGCACTCGGCCCCCGACACCCCCGAAGGCAAGCGTAGAATGCATTGTATGTGTATGACCTCGCCTAAGAAAAAAAAAAAAAAAAAGAGAGTAGCACGAGTGAAATGACGTCATAAATTCCCGCAAAGCGAGAGACCACCACACGTGTAAAAGTTCTAAAATAAGCACAAAAAAAGTGAAAGATGCTAGGACACATACAACGTGTGTTTTTTTTTAACTTTATGTAAAGAAACAACGTAAGTTTAAAGTCTTTTTTTTTTTGTCTATTCAGAGTACAATGCAAAAAATTATATTCTCATGAGTAAATAAAAAAGAAAGTCCTGAAGAAAAAAAAAAGAAAACGAAAGCTGCAAAACAGCTTGGCGGGTCCCACCCATAATTACGCAAGAACGAGGCTGCCAGATCCGAGGATTACCGCGGCGCGGATAATCTTTCTATTCGTAGTTCTTGGCTATATCAATCGGACCCTTACAATAGCACACCAATAGCCGCTCGGAAAACAAGCAAGAAGAATAATAGACGAATATAACTTTTGGCGTGTTATATCGTATAATTCGACCAAAATTCAATAAAGAATGCAAAAAATACAACTGAAAAGGAAACACGTCGTTTGACATAATGTGCAATTCAATCAAATGCATGTATTAACAATATGCAAAATAAAATTCCTAGATGGTTAGAGATTGCATGCTCATGTCGCGACTGGTAAAACTCTCGACTAGACGTGAACGGGTGTATTTTAAGATTTGCTTTCCGTATTTCGTTTGGTGAGGGACCGTCTCCCAATGTTCTGCGTGACGGGTGCGGTAGGCTTGAACTTTTCTCGCCACAAATGCAAAGCCACTCGGAAATTGCGAGTTTCTATTTTCTTCGACTTTGAGACAAGTGCTCAGCCCTTAGTTGCAAAAAATTATGTATGCTCATAGTTGCCGATCGCCCTATCGAATAAATCGGCGGTGTGAAAGTAATGTAGAACGCTGCAGATAACTTTGATTATTTTCTTTTGAAGGTGCAGTGTATCTTATTTAAATGTGAGGACGTGGTCGGAGCCCAGACAAGGTGATAATAGTTCAAGTGTGGCGAGTAAGAAAGGGAGTTGTAGTTGTCGGCCTCTAATTTCACAGACACAGATAAGATAGAACGGTTACGGTATGCAGCTAACAGACGATGCGAGATTACTTAAAGATGAGATAATGTATATGGTTGTCCCATGGCATGGTCGCTGGAAAAACCCAGTATTTTGAAAGAAGATACGGGTTGTCGAACAAAAAGTTAGGGCGCAAACAAGCTGGTGAAGGTTTAACATTTTAGACAAAACCCCGAAACTGGGGGGGGGGGGGGGGAGGGGGAGGGGAGGGGGGAGGGAGGGAGAGGAGGAAGGAAGGGAAGGACAACACAACACAAAGTCTCAAACACAGCTCAAAGCTGAGCTGTGCTGAGCTGTGAGACTTTGTGTTGTGTTGTCCTTCACTCCCCCCCAGTCTCGGGGTTTTGTCGAAAATGTTATACGTGTTGTGTTTAAGATAGGACGGTCAGTGTTTACTTTTTCTTACAAAAACAGAATGGCTTTATTTAAGTGATTGGGAGGGGGGAGTGGGGGGAGATAAAGGAGATAGAGAAGAGAGGCGGAAAAATTCCAATAACGCGACCGCAACAAAACAACAAAAAAAAACTATAGATGTTTGTTTTTTAACTAGAGCGTTACCTATCATATACGACATGCGACACATACTTTTATAAGCTTGGGGCGTAAAAGGTACGCTTTACACATCAAACAGAAAACACAAAATAGTGTGCTTCTTTTGGGGGAAATTTTGCGCTACATTTAGTGCCTTGTTATTCTTGTTTTCGATGGGGCCTTATATGACTAACGTTATTTTAGCGAGAAATAATAAACTCTGTGTCGTTAAATGGATCATGAAATGATTTTGCGACATTTACCAGGCCGCACGTGCCCGCAATAAACCCGTATATATTCCTAGAACCCAGAACAGGAATTTATTTTCGTGTCCGTGCCTATAATGGTGTACTCTACCGTTTTTTTATTATTATAATGGTTGTTGACTTGCTTCAGAATTGGGTCAGCACACAAATAGACGCGGCTGAATTCGTGGTAAGGTGGGGCAAAATGAGATAAAAAGTTTGAATTTCAGTGGTAATGTTTTTTTGCTTCGAATATTAAAGAGAAAAAAAAACACAGCATGGTAATTTTCTTAAGTGTCTTGACTATATACTCAGTAAATATGACTTAACTGAAGCGAGCGAAACATCAAACCAAACTGCAATATCAGAAAGTCACACAATGTCTCATTTTGCCCCACCCTGTGGGACAACGAGACAACGTACGGTGGGGCACAATGAGACACGCTTAAAAAACCTGATATGCGTTCAGTTTTTGCAATAAGAACACTTGAAAACTCGCAGTGTGAGCAGCCTTCAACACACTTTTAATGAGCCCACTCCTTGCCTTACATGCACTCGATCCACACTGAACGTAGGGATGCTTCGCTCCAACGTTTTTTGCATACCAAGCTACTGCCAGTCTCTTGTGGTGTGCATCGCACGGTCTGCAGAACGGTCCGACACTGCGTGCTTCTTTGGAAGATCACTAATAATCTTTTTTCTTTAATTCCTGTGTGTTTGATTTTTTTTTTTTTTTTTTGAGGGGGGGGGTCAGTGGAATGCCGGTTTTGGTTGCTTTCGCCAGCATTAGTTCTGCCTTGTGGGAAGATGACGTTAGAACAGCGCTGCACTCCGAGCTGCTTGTTATCTTTTTTCTGTCCTACGGTAGGTACAGAAACAAAATGTTCTTGAAGCACGAAACGTCGGAAAAAACGCGCCTTCTATAGCCCAGCCGTTTTTATTTATTTTTTATTTTTTTAGAGTTGGTGTTTTTTATGTTTACCGAGTCGTTTGGCTTGTCTTTGAAGCGCATCCTTTGGTACGACCATAAGTAGCAGAAGTGCGAAGATAGTGACGTAGTTGCTTGACACTTTCAAGAGCTTTGTTCAACGGTCGCTTTCGCGCTATGAAGTCCCTGTGGTTTTTCTTTTATACGTTCGGACCATGTTAGACAATGGGAGAAAAAGAATATGGCTCTGAAGGAACGAGGAGACTCGTGCGTATATATGATCGTCATGAAATACCTGATTACAGCGTTTTGCCTCGCGCGTATCCTATTAAGTAAATAATTATATCTTCAGCAGACGCAACCGCAGATTGCTCAAATTTGGTCTGCATGGAGCCAATAAAGCGTACCAATAAAATTAAAGCTTCCTTTGGATACAGTAGCCTAGAATGGGGTATAGTGAGCTCACCTTCCTCTCTCGTTCATGCTTCGAGAGGTGAGGCGATCTGGCCTCCGAGATGTTTCGTGCGCTCTGTTCTGGCCTGTCCAAAGACTCGGTTGTCCAGCAGAAACAGCGAGCCGAGTCAGTTCTCTGGGTCTCCGCATGCAGCGCTTAGAACCAAACCAGAAACGGAAACAGAATCGCCCAAAGCACGCTGTCGAATGTGAGCCCGCGGCATGAAGCTTGCATCTTCATTGTTCAAGTCGATCTTTGTTGATTCATAATTTTTATTCGCTACTCCGATCTTTTGCGCTGTTTCGCTGGATGATGCCTCAGAACGCCAAGATCGGTAGAAGATAAACCAGCTGGGCGTAAGACATGTTTTTTTCCATCGTCATAGAGCCAGCCGGACCGGTGGCACACACCATCTCTTCGATTAACAGGGTGGTCACGCCGCTCGGTTACAAGCTCGACCGCAAGCTGGGAGACTTCAGGGCCCACTTTCGCGAAGACCGCCGTCCTGGCCAACACAGGCGCCAACCCCTGGAGCCATACCACGGGGTTGCTGGACTCCCTGCGTCGCCGGAAATTCGGGCGGCTCGTCTGCAAGCCGTGCACGCAGGGAGCCCTCGCCAAGCGCTCGAGACCGGCCTGCTAGAAGTCAGCAGCCCATGACGACCTAAGTGAAGACCACCGTCGCGAAGACCGCTGCAAGCCTCACGCTCTTCACCCTCTTCAACCCTAACATCAACCCCTCACTCTCGTCTACGAGCTTCATTTAAAGCATCATCACCATTTTTTTTAATTTATTTATCTGTGCAATACCATCTCATCATCGATTGAACGCGGCGCCGCGGGCCTTCGTGGTATGGGTGACTTGCCTCTTTGCAGCATCGCGGCTCTCCTTAGCCGAAATAAATCACTATCCCTATCACTATTTAGTGCGAATCTATATTTTGACTCGCCTTCCTAATTTTGATTGACTCAACTTCCTGTTTTTTTTTGTTTTTTTTACTGAAACGATTAGACACGCAGTTTGTTTGTAAACAACATCGTGGGCATTTGTGCTACACCTTTCGCGCTTCAAAAAGATGAAGCTTCAAATTTCGATCAACTTAATTCTTTCTCGCCAAAGATCTGTGTGTTGCGGCGAGAGGTGGGGAGTACATTTCGCGCTGCTCCTAAGTTCCGTAGATCGACGATAATGGTGATGATGATAATTCGCGTCTATTTCTTCGTATGGTTTAGGTTCGGTTGCGAGCGCTAATCAAGCGCCCCGCAGTAACAGTCTCTACCGCGCGAATGCAGTGGCCTTGAGCCACTATAAATGAGCTGCGCTTAGAGCATCGTCACTCTGTTCCCCGACATTGTTGTGGGCGCCGCCATTTTGGTGCTTGTGCGGAGCAGACGCAGCTGCCGATCGTACATGATTCAGAAGTGCGACTTCCTCAGCATTAGATTCGGTGTTACGGAAGCTCATGTGATATTGCCTTGCTCTGTCGCGAACTGTTTAAACATTTATGGAAGGCGGGCAAAAAGCGTTTCCTGTGATTTCAGATAAAGGTTCAGATAACTGGCAGCCATGATTTTAAGCCACAATATGGGCGAGTGTCGTTACTCTGAAGCCTATAGCTTATTTAGTTGACTACACTGGCCTGAAGAGCGCAGCCAGCGCGAGCGAAAATCTCAGGCTCAAGGGGCCATGGGCATATTTGAGGTCACTGTTTAGAGCGCATGCTCAGGAACGAGCTCACGTTAATAGGCTGTCAAGACCGGCAATCTTGATGGTGCCGGGTGCACGTTGCAAAATAACTGTGGAAGCTAGCCATCAGCACGTGCTCAGCATTAGCGCAGACAGATATGGCCGCCAATGAATACACCCTATATGTCGGATGTCTCGGGGGCCGACGGGGGCGCTGCTGTCGACTCCTCCTGTCTCCGCCCAATTCAAAGGGAATAGCCGCCATCCATCTATCCGTCAATCCTGAAGTGTCCTGCATCCCGGCTGCAGTGTATTAAGATACGGGGTAGTGTTGGGACTGGAGCGGCCTGCGTGAAGGCCTGTCCAAACAGGATACTACAAAAATAGTGAAACAATATACGTCCGCTTCCGTCCGTTTTTTTTTTGTATTTTTTTTGGTAAGAAAGCATTTTTTTGTTTTTGTTTTTTGTTAAGGGTCGCCCGTGTTTTTTGCGGGCCTTGAACGTGCTCGTCACACCCATTCACAAGCTTTGTTGCCACAGCGCCTCCGCTGTTTTTCAGGTCCCCGAAAACGGGAAAAGGGGAAGGGCTGTAGTTCGAAATCTCTGCCCAAATTGATCAGAGCTACTCCGGCGGGTCGTGTCACGTGATAACATAGATAGAGCGACGCTGGACGCGGGGTGGGTTTTTGGACGCAAAAGTACAAACCCTACCCTGGAGCAGACTTGTACAAGCTTACTAAAAAAAAAAAAGTAAGGAATTACATTTACAATTACTCGCGACGCAATTCTAACTAATTACAGTTACAATTACACTTCCATAGAAGTAATGGACCGTTACTTCAAAAGTAATCCGTTTGGCGGCGTTACTTTCAACCTTACTGTCCCAGGGTACGAGACAATGACACAGTCTTACGGAAGCGTTTATTGTAGCCACCACTCACACTTTTGTGAACTTGAGCAACATCTGGTTTTCAAAAGTCTCATTGGACATCTCGCCTGGTTTCTATGGTGAAGATGTCCGCCGCGCTGAACACCTTTCGAATCCACTCTTTCCAATTAGGTGCTGTTACCTGGACACGCGACTGGGTCTAGATTGAGTGGCTAGAAAGACTGCGCGTCTCGCAAGGCCCTTGCCTAACCGTTCGACACCCAAACCGTCAGCTAGATACTGCAGTGTTGGCCCATTGAGACGACGTGAGCTATTATAGCTACGGCTCCCGCAAACTTCGCCTTTGTCCCCAACGTGGGCTATCTTGGTCCCTGAAGTTGATACAAAGGAGTCATCTTCTTTCTGTCGGCCAGAAAGAAGCAAAGAAAGAGTGAAGGGACAAAAAGAAAGGCGAGCACAGACCTGCACCAGCTCGCGTGCACGTTGACTGCGTTTTCTTGCTTTGTTTGTTTTTTCGTTGGGAGGAAACATTTTGAACTCGGGAGTTTGCCCAATCATGTTTGCACGGAGAGTCCGGTGCTTTTTTTATCAGCGTGCTTCCCCTTCGTTGTGAGCGAGCAAGCTGGCGAGCAACGATTTGCAAACAATCCAACCCCGAAGAGAAAAGAAAATACAATGAAAAAAGGTTCGAGTCGAGGTTTTAGGTGACGTGAAGAAAGTCTTTGATCACCTGAAGAATGCCAGGGCCTGCGTTCTGTAAATGCAGATGACAGTGTGATTCCGGTACAGAAAAAAAAGTAATAAATAATCATATAAATATATTAATTTTTTTCGATTTCTTCTGTCGATATTCATGATATATGCCTTTTTCCTCCGTGAATAAAAACAAAAATGTAACGGATTACAATTATTCCCCTCCGTAAAAACAAAAAAAAAAGCGAGGAAATTACTTTACAATTATTTTCTGAAATATGTAATTATCCTGGGGTTGGGCGTCGATTAAATGTATCAGGGGTGGCCAAAGTGACATGGGTTAGAGCCGCAGAAAAAACAACAAAAGTTCAAAGAGCCACAAAAAAGTAAAGGGGAGAGGCTACTTAAAAAAAATGATATGGAGGGAACAATGCTTTCCAAAAAGGACAAGTATAATTGTTGATTACAACAAATAACACCAAGCAACAGAACGTTACTTTAACCGCTCAGCAAAAATGAAAGCTTCGGCTGGTTCGCAAGCCAGCCACTGCCCCTGACGCCTGTTATGCGTATACCGTTAGAATTTTTTTCTAGAACAATAAAGGAAACAGTGTCACTAGACACATCAACGTTTTAAAGACCAGTCCAGCTGTATCTACGTAGTGTAATACAAGGCTGCCAAATCTGTGAGTTTTTTTTTTTTTAATTCTAAATTTTTTTTTTTTTGGAACACAGGAGGGGTAGGAAGGAACGCCCACCCGAAAGCAGCGAGCCGCACTTGGACCCGCTATGAGCCGCATGCGGCTCGCGAGCCGCAGTTTGGCCACCCCTGAAATATATGAACCCGATTAATCGACGCCATTTAATCGATTAATCGGGTTTTGTTCATTCCCATGTATAATAGTTAAAAAGTCAAATTTAAAATGTTTGCCTCTGCTGAATATGCGACAGACGGCGCAACGTGCAACTTCGGATTGTGAATCAACCTTGATGTGTAGTTGAGAGCGTCAAAAGATAACCACGATCCCAAATTATTACTTCAGCCGCTGAGGCAAAGAGGTTTGTTGATATTCTCCGGCAATAGCAAACTTTTTTTTATCACAATAGTTTTTGTTGCGTTAAACGGACACTCGCACGATATTGAAGTGGCCGGGAGACGTATAACCGTGTCTAGAGTTACAAATCTCGTCCCCCTACGGTTTACTTTAGATCTAAATTTCACCTAAAGTTTGCCTTCCTACATGTGTACTCGTCCACATCTGTGGTGAAAGCGTTGAATGTTTACTTTCAAGTTGTTTGTCAAAATTTAACCGAGTGACCGGTTTAATAAAAATTAATCGCGATTAAAGTATTAATCGAATAATTGGTAGGTTAATCGATCAAATGCCCAGCTATTCCCTTACAAAAATATACCTTATTCAGATTGGCGCGCCATCTGTCGGACGTCGCGCCAACCTGGATCTGGACATTTAATAGAACGTCATGTTTCATCGAATACCGTTCCACCGAAGCCGTTTCATCGAACGCCATTTCATCGATCGCCGTTTCATCGATCGCCGTTTTATCGAACGCCGTTTCATCGAAGCTGTCTCATCGAATACCGCATAGCTGAGCAGTAATCATTTTTGATCTAGGAAAGAGGTTTTTTTGTTTTTTTTTCAACACCGGAATTCTTTTTTTTTTTTTCAGAGAAGGGAACTAATAATAAGAAACTTGATTTTCTCTCATACACCTTCAATTTTTTTTCATAGTAACTGATGACTTGCGCTGTTGATGTGGCCAATAATAAATGAGAACACGGCCTTGACATTTTATGAAACCTATGATCATCGAGTGCGGTGACGAAGGCACGTCACTTCAAGGGTGTATCAACGTCCTTGAAGAAACGTATTCTGTTTCAAGCACAAAGCCGTCCTTGAAGCAGTGACCTGTCTCCATGTCACATGAAAAAAAAAAAAGACGTGTCCAACGGTTGTTAATTTTAAGTAACCGGCAGAGCCGTGGACCTGCCGACGTTTCAACCTACCGTCTTAGAACAAAAGTTATTCTCCTTGGATAGAATTAAAACACTAGAATATAGATAAATAAAAAAAGAAAGAATAGTTACATTCCTTTCTGGGTGTACCTTTCATGCGCTGACAAGTAAACGAACGAAGTATATGTGCTGGAGAGCAGTCGCTTTTCTTACGTGAAAAGAGTAAGTCGCATATCCCCTCAAGTTTTGTTGTGTTCTATGATGATTCAAAACCAAACGTTTGGTGAAAAGATGACCATTGTAGTAATTTTGTTTCTGGTGATTCGACAACAGCGTGAAAACAACTCATAAGCGAGAGTAGAATATTTAAAAGCACTATAATGCTCCGGAATTCGGTGAAGTGAAATTCGATGAAACGGTGTCAAGCCATTCGATGAAACGGCGTTTGACGAATCGGCATTCGATGAAATGTCCATTTCTTTGATGAAGCGGCGGTCGATGAAACGGCTTTCGATGAAATGTTCGTATACCCGCGCCAACCCTCTTCCGTCGCCTCAAGCATGGCGATTAAGAGCGCTGCTATGAGAAAGTGATGCCCCACTGCTGCTATGACTCGCTGCGTAATAACCGAAGAAATAAGAAGCCACTAAAGTAAATCTACGTATCAGTAAATCTAGTAAATGCACGCGCACGTGCGGCGGCAGGTGCGGACATGCAGCGACTTTCTGCTGCCTTGTCGACTGGTGCGCCGCGATTGTCGTCTACACGCGCAGCCTCACGAGTTCCCATTGTCGAGTCGCGCCGGTCCAAACACTATACGCCATATTCTAGTATACACTGTACCCCGGCTACGCCGGCCACGTGTGTTTGCGTTCGGCTGCGGTGTTGCGTTGAGTGAGTGACAGCAGTCCACGTGTGCTCGTCTGCGTGCCTTTGCCGTGAGGTCGCTGTGATTATGGTTGTCTTGCGGTTTTGTTCTTTGACTCAAATGAAAGAACGTCTAACCGCCGGCGAAACTACCGGTTTGCGCCTGACTGTACAGAACAGGATACGCTCGCGTGAAGGACGCGCCAAAGCATAGCCTCCTCTATACTCATAAAGCCTGGGAGTTCGACGACGGAGCCATATAGAGTGCCCGGTCGCAGACTTGGAGCGCGAGGATCTGGTAGCATAGGGCATTTCTCGGGGAACCTGGTCGTCATCAGCGCACAGCTTTTGCAGCGGCGAGGACCCGAAACATGGTTTTCAAACCTGACGAGATAAGAAGCGGTAGCCCGAGGAACGCAAGAAGCACGAGCGGACATTCCATCGGTCGGGGACAAGTGTGTTTCGGCGTCTTGCCGCAGCGGGGCGCCCGTCACGTGGCTCTCCTCTCATCCGTTGTCTGTCGCTCTACCTTTTCAATTTGGGCGGCCGCTTCTCGTGGCGATCTGCCAGGCTTTGTCAGTTTAGAGGAGACTATGGCCACAGTATCTTTATTCAGTGTACCCGAAGACGAGGAGCGGCGAAAATTGTGGGATAACAACTTGCATCGAGCGGGCAGATGTTGGATGAGACCCTCTGCTGTGCGCGAATCACATTTTGAACCACTTTACGTAATGCGAGAGTACGTGCACGTCATCAACGGTGAAGAGGTACGCGTTAAGTGTGGGAAACCAATGCTTTCGGCCCGATGCAGTTCCTATTCCTCAGAATCTTCCCGGCTATCTGACGAAAAAACACCGACGCACACGCGCGCTAACACGCACGTGATTCAAAAAGCGCGCGGCAAAGCTTCAGGAACAGTCGACCGGAGCGCCATCTCTCAATTTGAACCGCCCCACTACCCCATTCTAGGCCACTGTACTTTTGCAGAATACTGGGTGCCGACCCGGGGTGCATGTCTCGAAGTGAAACCTCGTGCTGAATTTCGCGCCTTTTCGGGGGGGGGGGGGTCCATAGCTCTTAATTTTTACACGTGCAAAGTGTACAGGTCACGGCACCTCTCGGTAAAGTTTGAACGTACTCCGATTTTTTTGTTTTGTCTATGAGATGGACAGCGCTAAACACAAACTGTCGCATTTTTCCCCGCGTCTCATTTTACCCCACCTTACCCTACCTCAGATGTTACGTAAACACTCTTTTCTTCTTTTACTTTTTTTTTTTTCGCGAAAGTTTGAATTTTTTAGTTTTAGTTTTTACCGTTTGTTTTTTTCAAATTGAAAGTTTCTGCTGGCAGCACCGAAAAAAGTTACTTCAGCGGCACACACAAGTTCGCTTTTTTTCTTGTACGATTTATTGTCTCGAGCGATTTGAGATGAAATCGCCGCATCTGTGAATGCAAGAGACGAATTGAAAGTTAAAATGTAAAGTATGTGATTCTGTCGTACGGCTTCGTCGTCTAAAATGCGCAATAAAAAACAAAAACAAAATATTGCCAACGAACGAAAAGAGAAAGAGCAAGGAAACAAACTACGCAGACGCGATGGAATTAGGAAAAGTCATAATCTCAACTCTGAGACAAGGATAGAAATAAGATCACGGACAACGCGATACGAAATCTCGAACGCTTCTGAGTTTATTCGATGGAAAACGGCAATAAATTCCCCTCCACACAAACACGAAAGAACGAAGCCAAAAGAAGAAAGAGCTCGCGTTTCGGTCCCAATAAATTCAAACTAATCTGTATCTGCAAAGCCGACGGGAGTGCCTTTGCGTACTTCGGAAATTTACATACCCCACTGCCCATCTAATGGGGAATCTTAATGTAGTCTATCAGCCGAAAGGCGCTCGACATTCTTGTTCAGGTCGACGTCTTCGGAAGATTATAGCTATGAATATACTCGTAATTGTGAGCGAACCCGGGTTCAGCTATTTTGTGCCACGTTGTCAAAGCTAGCTAGCCAATAAGGCGCAGGACGAAGCCACTTGCCCTCGCAGTACTGCGGGAGTGCGGGGTGGTAACGTAGCAACACAATAATTATCTCCGAGTATAAATGTAATTAATGCCTTACAATGCATAAAGCGTGCACCCCCCCCCTCCCCCCCCTTTTCCCGAAGTTTCAAAACTAACCTCGTTGTTTCATTCAAAAGTTACTGTGAATATTTGAAAATTTTAATGGAAAAGGGAAAGTGGGGCTCGTTTTTTGCCCGTTTTCGGTAAGTGGTGGCGTTTAGCTGTGCGCATTGGAGAGCTTTGTCGGCCGTCATTTTTTCATTGAAAATTTCACACGATCACTTGTATAACTATTGAATAAAATGGCGGTCGGTTCTGAAACTTTGGCATTTATAGCTCGGACTGCTAGCGTTACATTTGGTCGGAGAATGAGCGTTCGGCGATGCGTAATCTATTTGTGCGGAAAAAATGAAAGCCGTTTACAACTTCCTGTAACGCCGAACTAGAGCGCAGCTCTTGAGGAGGAGGAGGAAGGGTACTGAGGGGAGGGTAAACCTCCTCCTCAACTCCTCATCCTACCAAATACTCCTCCTCCCTCCTCCCATCCTCCTCCTCCCTCCTCCCCTTCCTCCTTTCTCTCTCCCATTCCTCCTTCCTCCTCCCATTCCTTCCTCCTCCTCCTCTTTATCCTCCCCCTCCTCCACCTCCCTCCCCCTCTTCCTCCTCCATCTCCTGCGCTCCTCCTTCATCCTCCCCTTCCTTCCCCCTCCCCTCCTCCTTCCGCTTCCTCCTCCTCCCTCCTCACTCCTCCTCCTCCCTCCCTCCTCCTCCTCCCCTCCTCCTCCCTCCTCCTTTCCGCGCGGTGCATTATGGGATATTTCCCATGATGCACCGCGCGGTTACGCCGACGGCGACGCCGCTCAAGCTGGAAACGGGCGCCTAAGAGCTGCGCTCTAAAAAATTGTAATGTTTGTGGAAGGACAACTTGTAGTTTGACACTAAATTTGGAACGATGAATTTTTCAACAAATAAAAGTTAACTATGCGCGCACGAGCTCATTGCACATAACACAATTATAAACAAGTGCATTTATCTACACAAGAGCCGCGGCGCGCACTGCGCATGCGTACGAACCGATTGTTTTCGAAACATCTTCGTATGCCGCGTCCCACAGCCAGCTCGCTTTGGCCTGACTTCAGAAACACGAGCGGGTGTTTATTCACCCTACGAGCTCTTTCTGAGCTCGGAGATGTTTCGGTGGCGCGCTTTGTGACTTCCCTACGTGACGTCACTATGGCCACAGACAATTTAAAAAACGCTGGGCGTGACCAGACCTGAGCATCTAATTATAGCTCCGCAGCCAGCCAATCATATCCCGCCATTGACCGACTCAGAACTCGGAAGGACCAATCGCGAAATGAGGAGCTGTGAGCGACTGTACCAGGATTCGCCTCGCTTGACGTCACACGAGTTCTGGTGGCGAGCGACACGTTCGTTGGTGCACGTGCAAAGAGCACGGGAAAAGCTCGGAGTCGTCGCCTTCTGAAACCAAGACTGTCAATATTCTGCAGGGCCACGGCTGTCGCACCCGATGCCTTCGCCAGCGTCGATGCCAGCTTGTTAGATGGAGCAGGGGCAATACCCCAGAATGCTGACGTCATCAGTGTGAGAGCGAACGCAGACGCTGATTGGGCACGAGTGCAGTACGTCAGCGTTCGGTTGGTCCCTCGTGTCCAGTCATCGCGTCGAAGAGCCCCATTGCTGAATCGGCGCCATCGGACTTCTACAGGAGCGTCTCATGCACGTGAGGCGTGTGGTGTAGATCGCGTTAGGTGTCGACACCGGCGCATCGCAGTATAGGGTCAGTATGGTGGGGGTTGTGCGCGTACACCACGTGCACGCGCACGTGCGGCGGCACGTGCAGACTGCAGCGACTTTCTGTTGCCCTGTTGACTGCAGCGCCGAAATTCTTGTTGTCTACACGCGCAGCCTCGCAAGTTCCCATTGTCGAGTCGCGCCGGTCCGAACACTACCCCTTATTCTAGTACACTGCAATCCGACTATAATGACGGTTTATGGAGGAAGAGGATGATTTTCGCAGGCCTCGATGATTATACGTGGCGTTGTCGAACTTGCTGCCTCAACTTTACTCGTGCCTTCGATAATCCGCCGGCACGTAAAGTTTGCGAGAATGCGTTCCGGTGACCGCCTTTCGAAAATCCTTTAGACGAGAGAAGACGGGAAGCGAAAAGATACGTGACTTCGACTGATGTCACGTCAGCTGTCATCCTGGTAGCCTTGCTACTGACGAGTACCTTGTGCTGCACACAATTGGCACGCCCGAATTTGCTTTATTCGGCAAGAACAAGTAGGAAGGTCCACCAGCACGAATGCATGCAGTAAAGCGCGAAACACATGTACGACGAAACCGTCCGATCCGACGTGCGAACTGCCGGAATGACCTTCGGGGGCGAGGGTTTTCGTAGCACCGGAGAGCGTTGAAAACCCCTCGCCTCCGACCGTCGTATTGCCTGATCGGACGTCGGATCGGACGGTTTTGTCGCACATGTGTTTTTAAAGACAAATGCGCAGGCGTGTAACCCTAGTTGGTAGAATGCTTTTTTGTTTGGACGAGACCTCGTGTATAGCGGTCACTTTCCAGAGCCACGTGCTCGTGCCCATGCCCTTGTCTGCTTGCAGATGTCGTGAGTGGCGTATAGGTCAACGCGGCATTGCTTAGCTTGTTTCGCTTTTGTGTCTTTTTTGTTTTGTTTTCTTCCCCTCGTCTTGGGTGATAAGCATGACGTGCTATCTCTTCACTGTCCATCCCACCCACGTGTCGAGTCACTGGAACCGACGGTGACTCATTTTTACACTGGTGCGTCATTTGCGCTGTTGCGTAAAAAAAATAAAAAGGATTAAAAGAGACGGGGCCAGTTATGACTGTGCCCAAAAGCGTCTCGTGCTGCCGTGTTGAGTTCTCTTGTCTTCTTTTTTTTTCCTCCTTTTTCTTTTTGGGTGTGTCATTCTCTAACCTTTAGTACTCCGCTTATTAAAAATTCTGGACGCATTTCCGTTTGATTCCGCATAACTTAAAGAGCGCCGTCAACTACCGTGGAAAGATACCGGCCGCCATTGCTGACCTTTTGTCTTACGGCGAAGTGTCGAGCAGCTGAAGCGGGCGTTGACGAGCCTCAACAAAGGCCTAGGCTGGGGTTGACGGGCACAATAGAATCCCAAAACGCACTCACTTGGCCTGCTGGGGTAATGGCGAAGTGAAGCGAACGGAATAAGGGAAAGCAAAAAACGGAAGGTCGGTTATGGTGGCGCCCACGCACAGCTGCCGCAAAGCGTCTGCACTCACTGACGGACCGAAGCACGGCGGAAGACACCGCGCGCTCCATACCTTCCACCGTGCTTTTGCTGCGCGCGCGCGCTCGAAATACACGAAACGCCGTAGCGTTGTCGAAGGTGGAAATCTCGCTCTCGACGGTGGCGTCTTCTTATGTTTTTTTTTATCATATGTGATGTTAAGACCAGGATTATAGATTGCCAGCGACAAATTCAAATTTCAAAGGTATACGCGTAAATTGTACTTTTTTTTTTTAAACCAACACCGTTTAAGTTGACCAGTTTGACATTCCTTTTTTTTTCCGTTAATGAAAGTAGAATTCATCGTACTCAATCTTTATGGTGAGCGTTTGGCTATAGCCGTGAAAGGTAAGAAAAAAAGCGACGCTTTCGGTTCGTGCACGTCGCAAAACTTATCGAACAACACAAACAAGCAAATCCATCTTTTTTTTTTTTTTTAATTATGGTTTTAGAGGTTTTGGTATGGTACCTGGAACGCTTCTCCGACTTGTGTGTTGTTTCATGGGCCCTTTGAGCTGAGAGCTCCGCCTTCAGCTGGAACTCGCTGGCTTCCGCAGTGCTTTGGTTGCGCCTGCCTGCGCGTTCACACTGGTGTTAGCACGGCCGGACTGGATACGCGGTCGCTGTGTTACAGCCTCTTCAGTGAGGAATAATAACACCTATGTTTCCGAGGTGGCACTGGCACGTAGATTAAAGCCCCTCTATCCTGGGAAAAGTGGCGCCATTCATTGTTGTGGAAATGCTCGAGATGGTCCTTAGAGATTCATCACTGGGCAGCTAGTGAAAATACACGCCAGGAGTCTTCCCCGAGTTTGAATGGCAGTTCGGAACAAAACAGTTGACCATCGCTGAGGCAACCTTTGAGCAGGAGGGTGAAACTGCGTCTATAGCTGGTATTCAGTGGTGGCCATGACTGAGCCCCTTGGTGCTGAGCACTTGGGGATGCAATTCGCAACTTTCACGGCCTATAGGGGGCGCAGTGGCGCCCATAAAATGGTAGAGCGCCTCGTAGTAAGACAGCGTTCAACTACTCGCCTGGGTTACGTGTTTATGGGCGCCATCAAATTGGAACTTTTTGCTGCGGGTGTATGGGGCTACGGGTGGTTTGTCAACGCAACTCCGGTTATAAACAGCCCTGGAGATGCTTGACTATTTTACGCGAAGAATAAAATAACACTTTTCCTTAGACACCGTTTTTTTTCCCGATAGGATAAGTATGTTCTAAGCGTTATAAAAATGGTATAATTCGCCATCTCTAACGCCGCCAGTAAACTGCCAACGCTCTGCATGGTTTCAGATCAGAAAACGTTTATTAAAATGATTGGGTTCCGCCACACCTCTTGAGTTATACACACCTCTTATACTTGGGGCTCTCCATCGAAATGGCCGTCATCTGGATTATCGTCGTGGAACAGCAGCACGAGGCTGGGTCTGCGACGCGTAAATAATTCTAGTTTTGTTAAATACGAGCAGTATTAAATAGAGCCTTTCTTTATTTTTTTCACGTCAGGAAGGTGTAGGCAAGCTCCTTTATTGTGAAGCCGATCATCCAGGAGCTAAGGAGCGCGATTATCACACCGCGGTACGACTATCGCTAAAAGTTACGAATGAGTAGCAGCTCGCTCTGAGCACGGTCTGTGAACTAACCTATGCGGAGTGCAAGTTCGTCTGCTTCTTTTGCGAGGTCGCAGTGACGTCAGGACGCCGAGCTCTGATTGGCTCCGGCTGGGAGGATAGTGGGTAGACCTCAATGCTACCTGCCTCGAGGTCTACCCACTATCCTCCCAGCCGGAGCCAATCATAGCTCGGCGTTCTGACGTCACTGCGACACCCGCAAAAGCAGACAACTTGCGCCCGTATAGTTGGCTAGCAGCGCCCCCACGGTTGAATGGTGCTCATGCTTCCTTCTGCGACTGACAAGGCCGTAAGAGAAGAAGCGATAGCGCGAATCCAGTCCGGCCGTGGTGTTAGCAAAGACAGAAAACTCGCGCTGGAAGGCTGAATTTCTAGTCTCATCCAGTGTCACTGAATAAGCTACGCTTCGGAGTAACGACACTTGCCCATATTGTGTCTTATCATCATGGTTGTCAATTATATGAAGCTTTATCTGAAATCACAGGAAACGCTTTTCCGCCCCCCCCCCCCCCCCCCCCCACAAATGTTTCAACAGTTCGCGACAGAGCAAAGCAAATATTACGTGAGCTTCCTAACACCGAATTTGATGCTGAGGAAGTCGCACTTTTGAATCATGACGACCGGCAGTTGAGTCTGCTCTGCACAAGCACCAAAATGGCGACGCCCACAACAATGCCGGGGAACAGAGTACCGATACTCTAAGCGCAGCTCATAGTTATGCTGTGTGAAAACACATAGGCCGTTTTCCGAACTTGACTCGATCCTACTCCAGGGTAAGGTTTTTTTTTTTTTTTTACCTTGGCGTTCTAAAACCTACCCCCGCGTCCAGCGTTTCCTCAGTCTGTGTTGTCACGTGACACGACCCACCGGAGTAACTCGGATCCATTTGGGCAAGAGATTTAGAACACAGCCACACGTTCGCGTTCTATGGATTCACGAGCGACAGGTTTTCCAAGCGAGAGGCTCCTGCCAGCGCTCGCGGTGTGCACGCGTGTTTTTGTTCGCCAAAAACACCTTGAACCGGCGATTTCCTCGCGTGTACAAAAAGAAGCCCAAAATCCCGAGAAATTCGGAATATGCGAAAAAGCGTTTCATACAAATCTTTGAGAATCCAGGGTATTTACTGCGCGGGAATAGAAGATATGTCTTTTGTTTCATAACATATTTAAGATTTCTGCGCTGCAAAAATCCAACCCAATCTTCGTAAAAAAAAAAAAAAATGTACGAAGCTTTTTTTTTTTTTTAACGTATTGAAATTTGTACGATTTCCGCACTGTTTTTCGCACACGTGTTCCCTCCCGCCCCGTTTAGACGAAAACGCCGCTCGTGGACCGAGCACAACGCAAGTACAATACGACGATCCCGAATTGTGACAATAAACGGCGAGCGTTCCAAGTTTCTGCTGCCGCGACGACCCAGCAAGGGCAGTCGGTGGCGCCATCTGTCGACGTCGCCGTGCAACTGACGCTTTCCTCGTTTCCAACACGGCATAGACAAAAAGTGAGAAAAAAAAAGAAGAATAACAATACAATCCTCCTGCGTTCCGTTGGTTCTCCGCGCGCCGCTTTCAGTAGCGGCCCGTGTGCGCTGGGTCGCGGCAGGAACAGCAGCAGCTCTCTGTCCCCGGCGGTGTGGCCTACGTGTGCTCGCTCTCTTCGGGAACTGCAAGGTCGTTGGCACGCTGTCCGTTGGGGGCTTCTCCCGCTCAGCTGGACTATGTCGGCCTTGCACGCTGCGCCGCAGCAGTGGATACCTCTTCGCCGGGCTGCTCCGTGATCTTTTCGCGTCGAAGAAGCGAGTTGACTGCGTCCGCGTCGCTGGCTTTGTTCCGTGTGTGCGTGTGTGTGTGCTCGCGTCTATGGTGGAGCATGTGGTGACAGTTGGGCGATCTGTCGTCTTCGCCGCTGGCAGTTGTGGAACGCGTTGAGCCCGAAGCTAAGCGTCCCTCTGTGTCTGAAGGAATGCGTATCCAGGCGAGCTGGAAGGACCGCTACGCTTGTGGGAAAGATCCAGGTAAGGAACCATCGACGAGACGCGTAAGGGGCTGGTGCAAATCGAAGCTGATTGCGGTTTTTTCTCGTTAGTACAGACATCGTGTAATACGGATTCGTATCCGTTTAATACGTCTCAAAAAATGTTGTTAGGACGACATTTCCTGTGAGGAACTCGGTAAATCCGTGCGTTTTTGTCTCGTTATCATGGACAACTAGATATTATATAGACGATTTCTTCTTTGAGGAGGCGATCGGAGAGAGGCATCGTTTTACGAAGAACCCTGAGACTGAAGCAATGTGATGTCCTTTTGCCTCAATCTCGGGTAGTTTGGTAAATATGTTAAAACATCTTTTTTTTTTTTATTTCTTTCGTGCTTGAAGTGAGGATTGGGAACATGTATAGGACGATTCGTTGTTAGCCATCCTTTTTAGTGTCGCTATTGTCTTGGATTCATCTGTTTGTCTTGTTTTCTTCTCTCGCGTTAATTTTTATTTCTTTTACTTGTCTGTGTGATTGTGCGTACCGAAGTGCTCTTGCGACCTTGAAAAGGAGGGAAAAAAAAAAAAGCTCCTTTCTCGTTTCGAGAACGATGAACCCCGGCTCTCTCGCAACACGTACTCGGTCTAGGCGTTCGGTTGTTAAACTCTCCAGCTCCAATTTCGTTTTCGCGTTTGTTGGGGCGGTCGTTAGTTGGATCGAGTGCCACGCCGAGCTCATTTGTCCGGCTTTGCGCTAATATTGACCCGAAGTAATAAAAATCTATGTATATATATATATATATAGATTCGGGGTCATTGCCTTTTTGTTTTTCTCCTCAGTTTTTTTTTCCAATCGGGCGGTAGCCTACATCCAACCGGTGATCGCGATATGTTTTCGCGCCGCATCTTGCGGGCTGTTGACCTCGTCCGCAGTACATTACTATGCCTTTGTTCGACTTTCCTGGGTCTCGAGGGTCTGAGGCAATCAGGACGGATTGTCTCGTCATATCGGCTCCAGGTTCGGACATAACTCTTTTGCCCTCTTTTTTTAAATGTTATCTTGTCTAATACTGTACGCCTTTTATTTATTTCCGAGGTTAGCGACTGCCTTCTTCTAAAAGAATGTCGCCAGAAGTAAGGGAAACATTCCATGGCTACATTCAGAATGGGAGAGATTTCCTAGCTCTATAGGGAGTGGTCACTAGCAAGAACCAATGCTTGAAACGTCGTATTTAACAAATCTCTCGAAACCCGCTTGAGACGTCGGTCTTAAAAAAGTTCGATAATTGGATCCACCCTAATCTCCGGTTCCAACGTTCATCCGTCCCATCACCACCCCTTTCTGTGACTGTATATAATATTATATATAAGAAGATATATTACACAATATATATATATATATATATATATATATATATATATATATATATTATATATATTATATATAAGGACATATATTATACACTATAATATTAGGCGTAACCACATATAATATATAATACTATGTATAACGATGTGTATTACACAATATAACATTATATATAATTTTAACCCGACGAAGAGCAGTTCCCGCTGGTAATGTCTAAACTTCCTCCACAAAACTCTTCTGATGACTTTTTTGTTGTGCGTCTACTGCACCCCGCCCCTTGTTCTACCGTGCCCTAGTTCGCCAAAATTTTATAACAGTTTTTTTCTGGACCGTAGTCCGCGTCCGCTGCCTATTCCACACGTAAAACATTATCATACATATGGCTTTATATATATATATATATATATATATATATATATATATATATATATATATATATATATATACGCTGTATATATGATTAACGCTCAAACGAGCTTGTATTTATACTTGCTTTGCTTTCAGATGTTTTTATTTGAAGACCAAAGGAGTGAGCGCCCTTAACGCTCATCATTATCATCGTCGTCATTAACATAAATCATCATTAACGCAATCTGTCATGCACAAAATCCGTCACGTGTCGTCGTAATAAACAATCTAAATAAAAAACGTAGATACTCCTTAGTGTTTGAAGCTTCAACTTTTCAACACGTACCCTATTTTCGGGAGTATGGTCCGGAAAACGATGTGTATATCGTATAATCTAAACTCCGCTACGAGGAGAGATCGAATCACCTTCCGATTGAAATAAAAATAACAAAAAATCCGCCCCTGTGGGTCGTAGCTCAACTTTTGGCAGCTCTGCAGCGCCGTACTACGTGTGCCAGCCGAGAAAGCGAGGTACAGGCGCTAGGCCGTCTCCTGAGATCGTCGTCAGAGAAGGGGGCACCCTTTTGCCGGCACGGTTTCAAGGTTGGCCGGCCTTGTTGCGACAGCGCCGGTTCTTTGTCCTCGCGCGGGGTTGCTGCGGAGCGCCCGCTCGCCGCTTGCTGCGCCGCGGGTGTCGAAACCCCGGGGAGAGAGTTCGTCGATCCCTAGTCGGGACTCTCTTGGGGGAGGAGAGGGGGACTGGCCTCTCGCGCCCTCTCTTATTTGTCGGAGTGAACCGACGGGGCGGAGCAATTAGGGAATTTTAGGAGAGATCGTTGCGGAGATACTTCCACTGTACTCGCTTTGAAGAGGAATTTTTTGTGCGTTGTTCATACGCCGCGCGAAGTAGTTCTTACGAGATAGGGTTGTCTAAGGAAGCGTGATGCTTTTGGCGTTTGAAGCGTGAACGTCTTGATAAGGTAAGATATATGTCTAATCTGAAATGCACCTGTATATGTCTTAATACTCTGCATCAAAAAAAGAAATTAGTAATGCTCTACAACAAACCGGACAAGTATTTTTTTTTGTGTATGGTTTTTGAGGTGAAAACGAGAGAGTTTTATTAGATCCAGGGACTCCACCCGCAGCAAAAACCATTTAGGAGATTTTTTTTTTTTTACCGTAGTTGGAGCGGGCCGGATGTCTTCATCTGACGTTAACCTAGTAATTAACCGGGAACCGAACTATTATATCTGTGCAACATTTTTTCTTGCATTTTTTTTTAATTTGGATACACGCAGCAGAGTAGATTTAGTTTTTGTTTAATTTGAGTAGTTGTGGGAATACTTTACAAAAATCAACGCCTCATCTAAACATTTAGCCATGTTTAGTAGAAAAAAAAATTCAAAGGAGCGGAAAGGACGGGCAGGGTTTCGATGATGGTCGTCGACGACATATTGGAATTGCGCTCCATCGCAAACTCTTGGGTGAAAGCCACTAATACACTTTTAATGTAATATATGTATAATCTCTTCAAACAAGCCTTTAAATTCTGTTGATTACTTATAGCCTAGAACTTTCTAAAAAGTCTTATCTTTTTTCTAAAAAAAATTTGTCCAAAACTTCTGACTTTTTTTCTTTTTCTCCCCGAGTACGATGTTTGGACTGTTACATTTAAATCAAGCCACGTAAGGCACATGTCATTGCATTTCAAATGATAGAAGTTGTATATTTTTATTGTTTCTTGATACTGAGAAGTAAATTATGGCGATACGATATCAGATTTTCTACTATGAGCTAAACACGCTTAAAAAGAGAGGGGAGGGGAACCGTTTTGTTTTGTCGCGTCACTTTTTTATGTCGTTCTTTTTACCTACTGATTGTTCGTGAGTAATAATAATATAGTATATGAAGGTCGTGTTTCTATGGGTATGCTATAAAACTGGAACTGCCGCCGGTTTGATTTGAACAATTGCAGTCGATATCAAGTTTGAATAAGTCAGGAAGTAAAAAGGGGGGTGGGGGGGGGGAGCATGACATGTATTAGTGTAGTCACGCTGGGATGTTTCTTTCTTAGATAACTTTGAAGCACAGGAGCGCCAAGGTACAGCGAACAAGTTAAGAAAGCGAAGAGTGCTCGTGGTCTGTTCGTTTCTTACACCGGAAGCAAGGAGCCCAGTCAACCAATTGAGTTTTTTAATAAGTCGTTCCGATGCCTTTGATTACGATACCCGATACTCCGCCGGCGCCGGATGCATCATATCGCTATCGGAGGTATCAGAACGATCAACTAAAACTCTATTACGAGCACAGTATGGTAGAACGCATCAAAACATACCGAAAAAATAAGGTAAAAAATAAATAAATGAAATAGTACAGCGTTGTCAGCTGCCTCGCTTGAATACTCTTACCGGCTGGGGCGCATTCGCACTGTGGTCAGGGTTCGATCCCCTCCCCTGCCCGTTTCTATCCGTATGAGCATCGCACCGGCGGGTGCGGTCGTTTGTCACTAAACTGCATGATATGCACGCTATTTAAATAAAAGTTTGCATCATAATCATCGAAGACTCCAGGCTAGCGGCTGTACTGCCTTGGCTGAATTTCTACTCCAGGCTAGCGGCTGTACTGCATAGGCTGAATTTCTCATCTACACCGCCGAGACACCGGACGCCCATTGAAGGTGACTGAACTTCCGGCTGTGTAAACACACACACGCACAACAATTACTGACAGCCTGAGAAACACCGGGTGTAGCGAGTCCTATGCTTCTTATTACAGTATCGGTAGATCATCTTGGTTTAAAACTGCGCGACAACACAAGGAAACACCAAAGACGGGACTGCGCTGTCTCGTCTTTACTTTGTCCTTGTCTTGTAGCGCCGTTTTAAACCTGTAGACGCTCATCAACCAACTAGCCCAAACATACCTTTTAGCAAGTTTAATTAGCAGAGCGTTCCGATGCCTCCTGTAACCGTACCCGATAACGATACGATGCGCGCGTAAAGAAGCGTCGGATTAGTACCGGCTATCGTTATCGGAGTCATCGGAACGGTCTACTAAAAACAACAACAACTTTGTTATTGCAGTGAGATTGCGCCGTTAGCCGACAAGTACGCCGAAGAGGAAGTCACGAAGTAAATCACGCCTATAGCGTTTCTCCAAGCTGTCAGGGACTATGCATGGGCGTCTATGGAGCCGTACTTTTTCCTTTCTGTGTGTCTGGAGTCGGCGATGTCTCGGTTGTAAAAGGAACAATTTGACCAGTGCGATGTCCCTGCTAACCTGCGGCCTTTGTTTGGAGCTGGTTTAACCGCGTCGCTTTGGGTCGAACGCCTTTCCCCACTGTTATGGCTGCCAATAAACAAAACAAAAAAAGTAGATTTTGAATATATTGAAGAGGCACGGGCGGCTTTGGACAGCTTCGGGCGTCACATTTTGAAGGGATCGCGTTATCTGTCAAACGCCCGGTGCCCGCTCTTCGACGCATTTCGAGTGGGAAATATAACATTGCTTATCTGTGTATTTGTTCGGGCAAACATAACACTCACCTCCTGCTTTATGGATAGGTTTTTTCTTTCTTTACAATGTCGATTACGTTTCGTCGGCCGCGGCACTTTTTGTTGCTATTATTTTGTTTCCTGGACACGGTTCACGAGAAGAGCCTCTGCGAAGAGCCAACGAGCCTGACGAAAGCTAGCTATAAATATTTAGTTGACAGTCAGCGCCTTGTGTATGCGCCCGCAACCTGCGTCCTTCGTCAATAATAGCGCTTTTTACCGTATTTTTTTATCATGTGCCAACTAGTTTAATTTAATGCTTGATGAAGGTTAGTTCTTTGCACTTCATATAAAGAGTAAAAGCAGAAAAGCTCTTTAACCGGAAGCAACGAACGCATATAAAATGAGCAGAACTATATATAAATATATATATATATAACGGTACTTTACACGGTGCTGTACAAACAAGTTTACATGTAACAAGAAATGCAGCAATAGCGTGGCTGCGTTTATGCGTGGATGGAGATATATACAGTTACCGCAAACTGCTCTGTTTTCAGACGTGGCTGAATGCCACGGCGGAAACTCTTAAGTGAATTTTTATTTTTTTTCGATCGCATCCTGAGTGATGCACACGTTGTTTACGAAAATTTGATATTGCTGTTTACCAGGAGTGTTCAGTGTTCTCTATACTTTAATTAAAATCTCTGGAGGGATTCTGCGTAGTTCTTGTCAGGCCCGCGGGATTTATTTTGCTTATAATTTAATGTCCTCCAGTCTCTCTTCTATACTTGTGTCGGGTCGGGTGCTATCTCACGAGGTTTATAGTGTCAAGAACGCTTTGATATGCGATTAAACTATGCCGAGTCTGGTGCTCGTGGCTTTCGCAGCGCTGCAAAATAACACATTCCACTCACCTCAAAAACTGGCGCAAAAAAAAAAAACAAAAGAAAAAGGTCCGGTTGCTTGCGGAACGTTACAAATCCCCCCCTTTTATGCGTTGAATTAAGACGTATCATAGGGGCATCTTAGATTAGCTTTATCTGATTTTATCGAGGCGTACACGTCTCAAAAGCAGACCTCATCGCTTCTTCCTCTAATAACGAAATCTTGTAAGAACTACGTCGTGCGGCGCATAAATAACGCGCAAAACGTCTTCTTTTTTTTTAATGTGACAACGATTAAATAGATAACAAAGCCGTAGTGCTGGAGATTTTACTTTCCCCTACCGGAGGAACTGTTGTGTAGATGCTGAACCTTCGCTGGTTTGCAGAGGCATTTTTCTCAAGAGCGCCGCCATCTTGCATTGTCGTCACTTCCAGTATGGGCGAAAACATTGTTTTGCCGTCGCCTCGCCAATAGAAGGCATTTAGGAGATAAGTGTAACCGTTACCCATTTTCGTTCTGCCATTCCCTCTCTCTTTTTTACTATTTGCAGGTTGAAATGTTTTATTATTTTTTCGTCGCCCATACCGGATATACCTATCAGGTGGCTGAGGACGAGAGTACAGGAGAAAAGGTCTATAGACCCTTTCTTCAAGGGCGCCGCCATCTTGAATTGTCGTCACTTCCAGTATGGGCGAAAACATTGTTTTGCCGTCGCCACGCCAGTAGAAGACATTTAGGATATAAGCGCAACCGTCACACACTCTCGTTTTGCCTCCCCCTTATTTTTTTACTAGTTACAGGTTGAAACGTTTTAGTATTTTTTCGTCACCCATACCGGATATGCCTATTAGGTGGCTGGGGACGAGAGTACAGGAGAAAAAGGTCTATAGAACCAGTAAAAGTTCGGAAGGTGGAAAAAAAAAGAGTTGTCTCAATTGCAGGAAGACAGGTTGAATGCGCTCGGATAACAACATCTGGGGTCGTTCCCCCGTCGCTGGGGAAATACCTCTGTGACTGTGTAGCCTCAGATCGGGAAGGATTGCAGCAGCGGAGAGATATGCACGCCGCAGGTTCACTAGCCCCAACAGGTGTTTGAACCCCGCATTTCCTCTATTTTCCACGTTCCGCTCTTTGTCCGGGGTTCATCGATGGAGTCAACCCGATTAGCGCCTAGATGTTTCGGAGGCTGCCTTCTCGTGGCCTCCGTTCGTGACGTCACGATCAGGACTTCCTTTGCCGTGACGTCGTCGCGAGCTGTAATCCTGGCTACCTGTCATCGGCAGCGTTACAGGTTCGTCGGTGTGTGTGTAAAAAGCACGATGGGGGAGCTTCGAATCGTCACATTCTCAAACCAACAACGTCAACGTCGGTCTTGTGTACACGTTACCGAAGAGAAAAAAGTAATCAATTACAATTACTTTCGGTGTAAATGTATACAATTAGGTTACTTGATTACTTCCAAAAGAAAGTTACTGGCCGTTACTGTTCCGATACTTCGGATTTTCAAAACGACATATTTTTCTGCCGGTTTGAAAACGGGCCTTTTGTGATTTAGAATTGAATTAGAATCACCGAATTAGAAACTACTCATCTTCATGGTTCATCGGTGTTGATAAACTGTCCTTCTGTCGGATGCCTGGTTCGAGGCCTCCTCAGTAGAGAAGCTGTAGAAACAAAAGGTGCCATTAAAGAGGGTAGGGAAACATGGTAACTGTTACGAGCAATTTTAGTACTTCCAAAAAGTAACCAGGTTCATCTTCTGGCTACTTCCTAATAAATTAATTCAAACGATTACAAGATTACTCTAAAAAGTAATCGATTACGAGTAATATGAGTACTCGTAGTAAGCGCCATACAAGTCTGGTCAAAGTTGACAATCTGACGGCGTCATGGTTTCCGACGACGAGAGTAGCATTAATCAAAATTAAAATGAGTCCAATAATCTAATTCGATGAAATCAAAATTAAGCAAAATTGAAATGACCTCGCATCGACGTTTTTAATCGCGCACGTTGCCAATAGACGCTATTGCAATATTACCCAAGCATCAAGGAGAATGCAGGGATTGGTGTTCCACGCGCCGCACGTGCTGGCGTCAGCAGTAGCGACTTTTGTAAAGCAAATACCTAAAACAAATGGCATCTTGCACGCGCGTTCGTCAACGCTTTATTCTGGTTATTTACTTCGAATCTTTTATACGGGGAAGGCGTGCGCGTGGGGCGCGTGGAACACCAATCCCTGCATTCTCCTTGATGCTTGGGTAAGACAGCAAATGGTCTATAGTCGGCGTATTGTATCTATTTCGTGCCAGCGTTGCCGAGGCTAGCGTAGCTGTCGGGGCGCTCCGACGCTGTCGGCTACTTGCACGAGCGCGTGCAAACACGAGAGGAAGTCAGGTGCACGCTTTCGCGCAGCAGTGCGGGGCTGCAGCTATACGCCGCTAGCCTCCACGGCGTACTACACAATAGAAGGTATTCAATGAACGTCAAATTCGAGGGCGATCTTTATAGAGCGCATGCTCAGTACGAGCTCACATTAATAGGCTGCCATGACCGGCAATCTCGATGGTGCGGAATGAACTGAAGCTCGCCGTCAGCACGCGCTCAGCAGTCGCGCCCACAGCTATGGCCTCCAGGGTCAACTATTCAGCTTGGCTATACACCTTAGGATGCCTCAATGCCCTTCTGTTTGGGGTGATGCCGTCCTTTGTAGTACCATAGCCTCCTCGATACTGACAAAGCCGGGCAGATCGTCACGTGACGCGGCTGCCGAAAGTGAAAAAGTACAGCGGCAGACAAGAGTCATGTAACGGGCGCCCCGCTGCGGCGAGACGCCGAAACACACTTGTCCCGAGCGATGGAATGTCCGCTCGTGCTTCGATCGCGTTCCTCGGGCTACCACTTCTTTTCTCGTCGGGTTTGAAAACCACGTTTCGGGTCCTCGCCGCTGCAAAAGCTGTGCGCTGATTACCAGACTCCCCGAGAAATGCTCTGTGCTACCAGATCCTCGCGCTCCAAATCTGCGACCGGGCGCTCTATGGTAGCTCCGTCAGCCGACAGCACCCGTTCGCGGGGAAAATACCGAGAAATCGTCGGGAACAAAATCACAGTCGGCGCCAAGGGCGTGTGCAGGGACATGCTCTTTCACACGCTTCGGAACAAAATAAAAATAAGCGTTCGGAACAAAATGGCCAGATGTGGAAGGCACCCTAGGCTACCCGTGCCACATGTTTGTCTAAAACAAAACTTACAATAATCCTTTCTTTTTTTCTTTGCATTGAGTACGCTGAGCGCGGAAGTGAGAGTTGTGAATGAATCTGGAAACTGCCTCCTGAGAGTGCTATTGTTTGTTTCCGCGAGTGAGTCCCTCGTCCGGTTTTCCTCCTCTCTTCCTTCGGCCAGCAGGCGTTTCTTCCTTTTTTTTTTCTCACTTTTTTTCAAAGGTGCGGGAGGTTGTTGACTGCTTGCGCGGCCCTGCTGTAGCAAATGACCACTCGCGCTGGCTTTTTTTTTTCTTTTTTCTCTTCACAACGGAGAGAGAAGCATCTGTTTCTTGAGATAGTACGAGTTGCCTGAGCTTGCCGTGCACTCGCGTGAGGCTTTCAAAGGTCCCTAGCTAACTCGTGGCAGAAACAGCAGCACCAGAAAACATCCCGATTTGCGTGGACATTGACATTTTCTAAAACTTAGTTGTTAATAATAATAATAATAATAATATACTATATTGCAGGAATGCTAATACGTCCTCAATAGTATCATTTCGGGCACCGTCAAAGTGCTAAAGACTTGTATGACTGAACCCAACAAAATATCTACAGAAGCACGTATAGCAATAAAAAACGCACACACAACTCAAAATAAAAAAGTAAAACACAGCAAATATAGGAGATTCAGAGACGTGATAAGGTAAATATCATTAATGACGATAATTAATAATAATAATAATAATAATAGCATTCGTGCGCGTGTGATATATCCGCCGTCATTGCTGGACGAAGGTTTGATAAAGCTGGACGAGCAACGAATGATTCTACGGCGAGAATGGGCATATATGGAATGGGATAACCGATAAGCCTCGGTTGTTATCTCGTGCACGCAACCCAGCTCATCGAACGAGAAGAGGTTAGGGTACGATTACCATTACTGTAAATCGAAAAAGCATTTGATACTATCTTCTCGATTACTAAAGTCGACCATAGTAGTTGGAAGGACGATTTCAGTAGTATATAGACCGTACATTTCTGGCTCCTTTTCCGAGCCGCGTCGTATTAATTCCTAACTCGCCATTTTGTGTTACGACATTAGAACAATAAGCCCAACCCTCGGAGTCACTCTGACAGCTGAGGAAAAGGCAGGGAGGGGTAAGTTTCGTGCATTTAATTAGCACTCTGCAACCAATGAGATGGCTGCATTGGCCGCTATGAAGGACAAAGAACTAATCACGTGAACAGTAAGGTACACCGTACGTTTCTCTAGCTGTCAGTGACTTGTAGTCTGTAGACCAACTCGACTCTCTGACGTCACTCCGCTACGCTGGCGCAACCGTCGCTACTGCGCGTGCGCAGGGGCTTGCTCCCACGACGCGAATACGGTTTCTGCTGCGCCTGGCGTGGGCCAACGAGGACTGGTTTTCTAAACAGCCTGTTGTCCTATATAAGGTTCAGTTCGCGAGTTTTGGCTGCCGTTGCTGTTGGTTTTTAACCTACAGGGTGTCACAAAAGAAAATTTACAGGGTGTTTTTTTACCGCGAAAATAAACTAGGCATCGCCGAACGCTCATTCTCCGCCCAAGGTAGCGCTAGAGGTCACAACCACATGCCAAAGTTTCAGCCCAATCCGATACCTTATTCAAAAGTTATAAGTGATTGTCTGAAAAGTTCAATGGGAAAATGGGGCCCATTTTTGCCCGTTTTCGGTTTCTGGTGCCATAGAGCCCCATGTATTCGAAAACTCCCTCGGCCTGCCCCTTTCTCATTGAAATTTTCAGAAAATCACTTATAACTTTTGATTAAGTTATAGGATCGGGCTGAAACTTTGGCATCTGGTTGTGACCTCTAGCGCTACGTTTGGAAATGAGCGTTCGGCGATGCCTAATTTATTTTAGCAAAAAAAAAAAAAACTCTTTTTTTTCTTGTTTTTTGTGACACCCTGTACATGCACGGGGAATGGTCGGTGTATGCTTTCTAAAGCCCAAAGTTGGCACTGTTAGCATGATATGGAATTTGGATCATCACAGAAAGTTTCCAAAAACTTCCCTCAATAAAGTCAGAAAAAAAAAAGAGTGACTCTACCGCGATTTTAATTGATGTGCAACTTTAGTCAAAGCAGCTGACTTGAGCGTGTGGCTCTATATATCTGCGGTTCGTTTTGTACGTCCTCTCGCGCGTATGTGAAAGGCGGAATGAATGCTTGACAAAACGTAATATTAACTACAGAAAATTACTCGCGGAACTACTGGTTTAAGACAAAGTTGGTAACGCATATACCGTGTACAAACTTGCATTTTCTATTTTCTTTTTTTTATATATATATAATTTAAACTTTATGTTACAGGCGGGACACGTGAAGCTCCTCACTGCCGTTCTTCTTCTCACCTTGTCAGCTGTCATGGTGACGACACTTCGGGGGGGGGGGGGGCGCTCATTGTCTCGCTAGGCGGTATTGGTTTGACCGAGTTCCCCCCAGTTTTGAGAGTCGGAGGTTGTGGCGGGCCGCGTTCCTTTCTAGCGGGGAGTCGCCCCTTTTTCTCGATAGCGATAATTTCGGACTCGGTCTTTCTTCGCTCGTTCTTTCATTCCTCGCGCCCCCTCGGCTTTGTTCTTGGCTCCCGAGAAGGGGCGCGACGACCTCGGCGGCGTGCGCCGGCGGTGTCGGTGTTGGCTTCTTCGCATCTCGCAGGAGGACGGAGTACGAGAAACAATGCATCAACTAACGACACCGGGGCGTGGCTTTTCGTAAGCTGTCAAGGATTAAAGAAGTATATGTTTTACCTTTTTTTTTTAACAGATTAGGGGCAAGTTTTATGAAGAAAAGAAAGTTCCCGAAAAGTGCAACATGCTAGTTTTTTTTTTTTTTTTGGGGGGGGGGGGGAGGGGGGACCCGAATGTCATATTAAATGTAGCGGAATGTATAGCTCTACTTCCAAGCTCGGAAAATCTCGCGTCGAACTAAATGCCCAGCGCTGCTCAAAACACGCTGCACATTCTTTCTCCCGAATTGATCCGTAAAATTAACCCTATCGAAGAAAAAAAAAAGATATTTCCTATATGGCTCGTTCAAGAAGCGTATGATATCTTACGTAAGTTATATAAAATGAATTTTAATTATATTACACGTTCTCGTATGGTTATTGGAGACGTATTCATGTATATTTTCTTTTGTACTAGAAATAAAACTTCATATAAAAAACATTTTGATCGTTTAGTTATTTCTCGGAACGCCCGCACTCCGAGTAAAATGGGACACTGCCGCCGCCATCATCGATCGACTGTTCATCAAAAAAGAAAAAAACTGAATGAAAATTTGACGATCTCAGGTGTTCGCGCTATTTGCCGTCATCGCGTGGTCCCCCGTCCGTCTTGTGCCCGCGCCGTTTGCAAGTCGTAGCTTCGACTCGACCAGCGAAATATGTCAGGGTCATCGGATTCGTCTCTGACCGTTGATGTTACTCTGGCTTTGCAGCGGTGATGGGTTATGGAGTGATACGGCTTGCACCGGTGCACGTGGTGCCCTCGTCTCGCTTTCTGTCTTTCTTCTTTCTTTTTTTTTTCTTTTTTGGCCCGATCCGCGAAGTAATGATAGCCTACTGGATTATTCGCTTCTGCCTCAAATTGGATCTGGACTCGTGGCAAGGGAGATACATGTAACGTTTCATTTTCTTCGTATTTTAACAGCGCCCGAGCTCTGATTTTGGGTCAAGGTGAGGGCGTTCTCGACTGTCTGTAGGACGTGGCGTCACTCGGTGCTTGCGTAATCGACCGACGAGAAGTTCAGGGCAAACCACAATTGTTTGCTGCGGTTTTTTAATTTAATACGTTCGTCACCCGCGGTGCTGTGTTGGCGGACGCTAGATTCCAGAGGCTTCGCCAACCTGGGAAACAGGGGAAAAGGGGGAATTGTGGGGAATTTGGCGTGACTGGAAAAAGTCGGGGAGTTTCCACCCCAATCAGCATTGGGTCAGGGAAAGTGAGCTTTCCTTTCTGCGTGCCGCCCAGCCGGCTTGTCAACGCAAATCACTGCTGAAGAACTAGTTTTGGCAGAACCCGAATCGCCTCTCTCGAACTGCATGCTGCACCAAGACGGAGGATTGCTGCTTGGTCGCCCGCCTCCCTGCTGGCCGTCGGATATATCAGTGTTTTCGCATAAGATCTGCAAGTATGGCTAAAAAAAAACTCCGTTTATTTTCACGCGGTTCTAGGGCGATTGAATGACGCCGGTGTGTTCTCTCGTACTTGGCTAGGTGGCGCAAGTCGCAGCCCGTTTCAAAGGGAATAGCCGCTATCCATCCATCCTTCAGATTCTCTCTCTATTCTCGTCGTGTGAGCGGCTACTATACTCTGTCTCACCTTATGATGTACCGCAGGAAAGGCTACAAGCACGAGCTCCTTGCTCTAGGGCACATCTCGGCGGCACAAGCTCTCGTCCATTAAGGGCAGATGCCAACGCTGTGAGCTCGCGCTTCTAGCCTTCGCTGCTGTACAACATAAGGGGAAACGGAGTATAGAAGAAAAAATTGCACTGAAGTTCGGCGTAGCCAAACGCAGATGTAGAAACGGGCTCCGTGGGCCGGTGCCATTTGGAGCGTTGGTCCGGCTGTTCGCACCGGGAGCGATAGGGAGTTTCGCCGACCTCGCCCGATTACTGGAGGAGGTTCCCCGTTCAAGGACGCTGCCCCGGGTCATCGGGCGAGCGAGGCGCTTGATCGCTGCGTCCCGATCGGCGTTCGCCCTCGCCTATCGGTCGACGCAGCGGACCCGGCAGGCACCGTCCGGGTCTTGCCCAGTCAACTCCGGCCGTCCTTGCCCCCTTCCCGATAAGATAGGCAACGAGCGCGGGGTCCGACCGACCGGGCATTCCGCGAATGTCTGTTTGTTCCGAGTCTGCGCTAAGCGTGTGCGGGCAGTAAACGTGTGGCGGCGCGATGAAGGCTCGATGCCCCATGTAACGCCATGGTTTGCTTGCTGCCTCGAAGACCACCCAAATATGGTTTATTTTTATTTTTTTAAACATGGAAGGCTTCTTAAAGGGTCGGCTTACTACCTCCAAGCATCTCTTGGCTAGATCTAGCTGGGAAATTAATAAACGATGTGTTCTACACTTCCCGAAACGACTGTTGATCGTGTTCTGAACATATTTTACCGATTGTTCCGTAAATACTGAATTCCGTGCATTATAGAAATTTGGAGATAAACAAAAGAAGAAAATAAGGGTCGCTGGTAATTTTTGTGTATTATGTCTTACATTGGTGCTGGAACACGGGACGAATAAGGGGGGGGGGGAGGGGTGCGATAGCTTCTCCTGAGATTTTTTGTTATGACGACTTCCATCACAACCCACCTCCTCCCCTCTCCTGCTCTCCCCGCCACCCCCTCAGCCCCGAAACACATCCGACGTTACTGAAGTCTTAGTCGCCGCTCAATTGATCGTTCGTTGGGGGGCAGTTTATCTGTCGAGAAAAGACATAAATACGAATAAGGTCACACCGACACCAAGGTACCAGCGGGAAGAGTTGCAAGAGTGATTCTCGGGTGAGCAAGCAGTTGCAGTCGCAAACCTATCAAAGTTTACCTCCCACGCTTTACCGGCGGAAACAGCATGCGCCTCCGCGCCGAAACGCGGGTACACAAATAAAGATCACCGTCAGGCAGGTAGCCCGGGGGGGGGGGGGCATGGGGACCGGGTCCCCCCGAAATCTTCCATTTTACTGGGACCTCCTTTCCCCCCTCCCCTCATACAGCATTTTGTCATGGGCGCCCCCCCCCCCCCCCCCCGAATCAAAGTCCTGGCTACGTGCCTGATCACCGTGATTGTGCTGCCCGTGTGTATTTTTTCTTCTTTTTATGTGACTCGTAATGATCGTGTTCTCTGCGGTATTGTCTCTCTCTCTTATACTTCCGTTGTTGTGACGAACTCAGTGCATCGCGGAGTATTGCACGGGCCTTGACATTCCGTTCGGCGCTGTGCTCTGTCGTGGGCACAAGCACGTACACGCGACGGCGTCGTTGCGGAAACCGGCTGACTCATCCATCGTGAGCTCGATAATGGCGGCGGCACTCACGACTGTGTCACGTGACCACGGGGATGCGGCCAATGGGGGCTTCCAGTCCTCCCGGGTAGCCGCGATGAAACGTTGGCGTCACCCTCCTCTCGCGAAGGAGAGTTGGCTTTCGTTTCTTCTTGTAGGACTCTGTTCCTCCTCGCCCGCGCAGAAATAAACTCGTTGGTTTCCTTCGACGGCCCGATTTACACACTGTTTCACTCTTGAGTGCGAGCGTAGCGGTGGTTACGAGCGCGAGCTCTCCCCGTCGAGCCAACAACACCGAGAATAATCGAAGGTTTGCGAACATCCTCCCTCTCGTCCGCGGAACGTCGTCGCGGTCGGAGAGCGCCATCTCAACAATTGGACCCAAGCCTCCGAAATGTCCTTCGACGTGCTGATTGGACACCGAGGCTCGGCCGAGCGCTGAAGAAACCCTCGTGTCCAATCTCGGAGTGATGGAAGTGCTGCGCCGTTTGCGCCACATTGCGCCATGAACGAAGAAGGAAGATCAGAGGATGAAAACAGAGAGGTTAACCAAGGCAGCATGCCTCGCACAAAAATGTAATTTTTGCTGAGAATTGCGCCACACCCGCGCCGAGATGGGTGCATTACCAAAGAAGAGAAGACAATTGTCGTCGATCCTAATATTTAGAGGAGTAGAATAAATTGGAAATGGTAGAATTAAATGTTGCACAGCGTCTCCACTCACTGTATAGTTTGTTTTATCTTGGGTAGGAGCACAGTCGAAGGCTCGAACATACTCACCCACCAACATACACACATATACTAGAAGCTCGTGTCACGGGGCATTCCTTGCGCTTGATTGGCTTTAGCCGATAAAAGAACACGTGCAGAAAGTTGACGAATGTCACGATGTCATGTCATGTTGTCATGTTGGGTGTTAGACGCTGTTTCATTTGTTCCATTGGCTGGTATCCTAGGCTGCGCATTGACTTAGAGACGAAACGAAGTATGGAGATCGCGCGTGTACTGCGCTTGCCCCGTCATCGTCTGAATTTTCAGTTGATGTCGGTCGGCGACGTTAGGTGCTAAAAGTCGCGAGAAAAATGTGCGAAATAGTGAGATGGCATCTGCTGTAATAAGACAGAACCGGGGCCTTTTACTCCTGATGATATCACTTGATTATCCTGTCTGCCGCGTGCCTCCATGTCGTGGCTACTACAATATCACCGTGACACGTACTTGTGCCGCTGGCATCGACTTGCACCGTCTCGCAGCAGCGCGCATGCGTCAAGCTTCACCGCTTTGCACCGGAGTGTTGGGAGTAGCGGCTGACGCGGAGGGGGGGGGGGCCTGGGTTGGCGCGATTGGCTCGAAAATGACGCTCGGTACTATTACAGGTCGACCTTGTTTGGGCTTAATTAAAGGCTAACCTCCAGATTAAAAAAAACGATTTTTTAAGTATTTTTTGCGCAAGGTAGTTTCCGCGCAGCAGTCAATCTAAAGGCCAGCGAACTTCTACTCAACTCTGGTTCCAATAGCGCTAAAAGCGCAGCGCTTTTTTTTTTAAATTACGATTGCAGATTTTTATACTTGTGGATGGTCGTTTTTGCAGTTTATTGTGTAGGCATCTTGACTTATGTTGGTTTAGAGAACTTAGGAGGACGTATTTTTATTGACAGACGTCTTAGTTGATATTCGGTTTGTTTGTTTTTGCTGGCGATTTACGGGAATCGTGTTTACAGGCTAAATAGGCTATCGAGTGTAGTTTCAAGGAACGCCACCAGAGAAGCCCTCTCCATGGCGGCGCAGCGCACGCAGCGTCCCCGGCCGCCGGTAAGAGGTGCGGGCCTGGCCGCAGAGCCCGCACGGGCAAACTCCGGAGAGGCTGCACGGCCGAGCTCAGCGCGGCGCGGCCACTTCACGAGAGCGCGCGCTCGGCCGTCGGCCGCTACCTCGGCAGTTAGCGAAACGTGGCCGTCCACGCCATTATGCCGCAGACGAACTAAGGGAGCGCAAGAACGACATTCATGCTTTCGCATTCACAACTTATAAGAAGTGCTTAGGTGTTCTCGGAAATTTTTTGTTTTGGTGCTTCGCTTTCAACAGAGCTCCGACTAAAGCTCTGGCGAAAGCAGAGTTTCTGGGGTTTGGGTTCTTGGAAAGTACATGCTGTGCATTGTGACGCAAGTACGCTAGAGCATGAGGACAATGAAACAATAGCTTAGCAGCTTCTTCAATAATAATAATAAAAAAGTTTAGTCTCTCGACTCCGCACACCCTCACAACTCCGGCACTCCCGGAATAAAATCCTACAGGTGACTCTTTTTGTTGTGTACATATTTCTAAAGCAGATTCCTCATGTCGTGTATTTTGCATGACCTAATACCAACTAAAGAAAGCCTGCGACCCCCCCCCCCCCGCCCGCGCTTTCTTAAACGTCATCACAGTGGATCGCGTCGGCATCGCCGCAAGCGCTTCGTGCAGCGTGTCACAATGAGCGCGACGCCGCACGCAGTGACACCCAGACGGACTTTACGGCGACTCGCGTCGACTTCCAGCGTGTTTGCCGCTTGGGACGGGTCGGGCGTCCACTATCGATGACGTCATGCGTGGGCCTTGTCTTCTACACTCGTTTTCACCTACAACAAGTTTGGCGCATTGTGAATGCGCCTGCGCGAAGTAGTTCTTACAATATTTGGTTTTCGGAAGAAGAATCGATCCTTTCGGTGTTTGAAACGTGTATACGTCTTGATAAGGTAACGTATATCTGATTTAAAAATTGACCTACATATAACTTTATTCTCTACATAAAGAAGGAAAATGAAATAATGCTCCGCGAAAAGCCGATTTTTCTTCTTTTTTTGTATTACGGTTTTTGAGGTAAAAATGAGTATAGGTCTTACTGTTCAGCACCCAAAAAAACTTTCCTTTCGCTATCTTTTTCTTTTTTTTAGGCTGCAGGCAGTGAGAATTGGCCATGAGATTTGTCACGGTCATTTTGATTAACCTGGAGAGTATACATGAGCGTGTGATGCGGCCAACGTATCCGAAATCACCGAAAGCATTCCACCAAGCGTAACAAATCGTAACGCACGCGTCTACACATTCTGTATTTTAGTGCGCTCCTGGTTTATAAAGATAGTCAAGATTTTTTTCTTTTTCGGTTTCAAGCGATTGGTTGATTGAGAAACCGCGATTGGCTCCGGCCATCATTTAATGACATTACTGATATGTCTTGCCGTCACCAACGCGCTGACCATCGCAATCGGTCGAAGCCCACGTGGCGATGCAGCGTCAAAACAGATGCGTAATAGTGTTATTGCGGGAACGTGGAGGCCTTATCCGGGCGCTGCGGCCAATCGCTACATAGATAAGACTAAGATAACATCAGAGGTCAAGGATCGCGGCCTACTCGGAGCTCGCGGTCGCCGTGCTCGTCGCCGTTTGCCTGTTCTTTATTTTTTCCTTTTTTCGTTCTATTGTTCCTAAGCAGACCACCGTTCCCCAACATCTCCCACAGACAAGCTTCCATTCTTTTTTTTTAAGTCCTCTAAAGGTAAAAAAAGAAAAGAAAAAGCAGTATTCGTAGGTCGGGTCGTATTACGTCGCATCTTTGTTCCTCCTATTTGATCCAACAATAATACTTTTTTTTTGTATACACCATCAAGCGGCCTTGACGTCATGCCGCTGCGGTGGTGCTGCTCTGGGCAGTGCGCATGCGCAGAATACAGCTATTGTCACATAGGCTACCTACGCCTGCGCCGGGACGCACGCGCCCTTCATTCCGTCGACATAAATTTAAATACTAATAATAAAAAAAGTATTTCAGCATTATACAGTGCAGTCGACGTGTCGCTGTTGCACTGGGCCCTCCCTCTTCCTGATGAAGGTCTCGCCCTCTTGCAGTTCGCGTGTTCTTTGAGCGCCCGTATTTGTCTTCTTTCTTGTGTTCGTGTTTTTGAGCGCTTCTAACCATGGTTCAAAATGTTTGTCAACAGTTCGTGGGCCTATTGGAAACTGACTTGCTCATATTCCTCTCCACATTAGCGAGCAGTCGTTTTGTTTAATTTGTGTGTTTGTGTGTGTCTGTTTGTGGGTGTGTATGTTTGTTGTTTGTGTGTGTGTAAAATTCTTCGGGTATTAACGCCACAGCGGCTGGAGGCTGTCTGCTTTCTTCTGAAAATATTCCATCCATGCTTCTTTTTTCTTTTTCTTTTGACACTTGTTTAGTGCGTTGCTAACAGAGGTAAGAAGCGTAGCTGTCCGAGATCTTCGCGGAAGAACGATTCCTCGTTGTAGAAACAACGATAATCTTCAGCCATCCTGATCTCCATATATAATTCAGCATTGGGACGTCCGACACAGTACCTACCAACATGTGGGGATGGAGAAAACTAAAATGCACAACGCCAGGTATTTTCCAGACGTCAACCCAAATGTCCCGAACCGGAATCAACCCAACCTATTGCGAGGGAAGCGGAGAGTACGAAGGACAGCAGAAGGGGAAACAAGGGAGAGGAAAAGAAAAGCCGAAGAACGAAGAAAGAAAAAGGGAAAACGAGGAAAACGGAGGCAAGGGGGCAGAAAAGGGAAAGAAATAAACGCCGCTGATTGACTGGGCCCGTGCTTTCGGCTGTGGTAACACCCCTTCCCTTTGTCCTTATCTCTCTCTCTCTCACTCTCTTTCTTATCCTTTAATCTGTCCCTCCTCTAACCCATTCCCCAACCCTGAACTGACTCGCCCCCATTTTTAGGAGTGGCCAACCGTTCAGGTTTTCCCTTTTCAATAAAACGCCCCCCCCCCCCCCGCCTCATAGAGCATTTTGTCATGGGCGGAAATCGACTGCACTGCGTGTTTGAAAGCTCCTCTGTAAATGGAAATCGACTTCATCGCGTGTTTGAAGCTCCTCTGACAGCTACACAGGGAGGAGATAACTTGAAAGATGTGCGCAGTTTCTGTTGCCTGTATCTTGTCCTGCTGGTGGCTCCCTTCTGCCATAAATACAATAGAAATTATAATTGAAAATCGATTATAATTACAACCGTAAAGCAGCGTAACATCGCGTATGTAATACAGTTTCCACTCAATAAATCGGACTCAAATTTTGCAGTTACCAAACTAAGAAGTTCCGAAAGAAAGTAAGGTTATTTTTCTTCCGACTGAAGAAGAAAAAAAAAATAAAAGAGGAAGCTAGAAATTTTCGTTTGTTGTCGCGAAACGTAGGTGTATATGTACTCGACTCATGCGCTTCTTCATGCGGCCGACGTCTTCTGGGCGAGTCGACGTCAGCACCGGCTCTGTGTGCAAAAACGTCAACGAGCAAGTTTCGGCGGTTTCGGCGTGATGTGGTAAGCAGTGGAAGCTGTGGCCTCGGTGGTGAACCAATTGGACTCGTGGGGATAAGGCACGTGAGGACTCCAACTCCGATGTGGACATCGCATTGACACCAATAAAGCACTTTTATCGTACTCGTTTTTGTGTGTATCCTTAGTATAAAAAGCTTTACGTTGACAAACTTTATTCCGACATATTTGGGGCAAATAAATAAAGTATCTTTGAAGAGGTACATTTTCAAGCGAGTACCTAGGTGCGTACCTATTGTCCGTTGCAACCTAAGAACGAAGGGCGAGAGTAAGACGGGCCGGGGAGGAGGAAGCAGACGGAACGCTGGAAAAGAGAGGGGGAAACCTCCTCCTCTCTTTAGCGTTCCGTCTGCTTCCTCCTCCCCGGCCCGTCTTACCCTCGCCCTTCGTTCTTAGGTTGCAACGGACTATAGGTACCTTTTCGTATGAGTAACTGTATCTGTATCTTAGGTGCATTTTTAAAGCAACTTTTACAACCCTGGTCGGCTTAGGCACCCTGATCGCGCTCCGGCATGGCGGCCGCCACCGTCTGCTTCGGGGCGAGGGCTGAACGGGAGCGGCCAGATTGAACTGTCTCTCAAAATGGGCAGTTTGACGCGCCCACACTGCAACTCGCTCTCGCTCCCGTCGCCATATCGGGAGCAGGTGAACCGAATTGAGCGCACCGAGGGAGGGCGACGAAGCCAGTCAAAGAAAGAAGCCGCCATTTTGATTGCCGTTGGCGGATGATCGCTTCCTTCCGGCGTTGGGATTGGTGCCGTCTCTTCGACGCTTTCTCCGCCGGCCGTGTGTGCGGCGGACGACGGAAGCTGCCTGTGCCGCGGTGTGTAAAAAGGGGGACGCGCTGCATGCAGCAGGGCGGGGGATCGGGAGACGCGTGCCCGCGTGAGACCGGTTTTGGGGCCTGCGGAGCCGATACCGTTGGGTCCCGTAAGCAGAGAGATGAGCGCGAAAGGCGCAGAGGCATTGTTCGTCAACGGCCCGGAGATTAAATCTATATACTCCGTTTGGGTGACTATAATCATAGCCTCCTGTATACTGACAAAGCCTGGCGGATCGCCCCGAAAAGCGGCCGCCGGAACGGAAATAAGGTGGAGCGGCAGACAACGGATGAGAGGAGAGCCACGTGACTGGCGCCCCGCTGCGGCGAGACGCCGAAACGCACTTCTCCCGAGCGAACAAGTGTGTTTCGGGTTCTCGCCGCTGCAAAATCTGTGCGCTGACGTCCAGGTTCCCCGAGAAATGCTCTGTGCTACCAGGTCCTCGCGCTCCAAATCTGCGACCGGGCAGTCTATGGCTCCGTCGTCGAACTGCCAGGCTTTGAGGCTATGCTATAGTCCGAGTGCTATGACGTTGTATTTTTGGCGCCGCGCGATTTGTTCCGTGGTGTCGTAGCGCTGGCTGCGGTCGAACTGGATGTGAAACGGAGTATATCACCCTCTTTTTCCGCATTCATATTCGGTAAGGAACCGTGAAACTGCATTCGGCCGTTTTTACCTTTTTTCATTCAATTTATTTAGTTGTTACCTCTCCAAGTTTCGCGACAATGCCGCTGTACACTATACAGGTCCGGGCATTGTCGCGAAGCCTCTGGCGGTGACGATCCGTCTGTCGCAAACCGTGGCGGCCGGCACGCGAGCGGTCCTTTGCGGCAAGCGATCCGTCACCGTCACGGCTTTGCCGACAGCAGGACGGAGTTGCCGTCCCGTGGCCCGGTTCGACCCGGTTGCGGGCCGCGATCTTGCTCCCGATTCGGCGGAGCTCCTCCTCCTCCAACCCCTCCCCTCTCCCGGCCGGCTGTCTTCTTCGGCCGCCCGTTGTTGCCAGACGAGAATCCAGGTTAGCGGCTGACCTGGAAGCCGGAATTGAGCACAAACCGCCACTTGCGCGGCTGCCGCGCGCTGCGCCCCTCCGCTGCCGCCCGTTCGTGTGGCCGCCGCCCGCTGTATAAATAGTAATTGGTAATAGCCGTATAGTAATAGGTAATATTGTAGGAGTAACAGAAAATAGTAGGATATTAGGTAGTAATAATACGAGTGATTGGCAATGGTTATACGAGTAATCTGTGATAGTATGAGTCCCTTATACCCTGGTGATAGTGATATTAATGTGGATAGATAAGCCGTGATTGCTCAGAAAGGCGGAATACAAATAGGCCCATGGCGCCGCTTCTGATAAGGACGATAATGCGATCAGTATATGGCACAGTTGAAATATGGTATCAATGTATAATGGGGCGTCAGCTGTTTTGTGCCACGCTGTCGAGGCTGCGACGTAATTTCCGACGTTATCCAACGCTGTCGAAGCTACTTTGCGCATGTAGTTAACACGCGAGGCGAAGTCGTATTGTCTGGTAGCAGTACGGGAACTACGCTAGTAGCTTGACGATGTAACACAAAACAGTTGACGACGTATGTCTAGTTCCATGAGTTAATATTCAACGGCAGTCGTGAACTCGCGTCAATAGCTAATTTTATTCTATTGTGATGACTGGTCATTTGAATAATGCGTCCACTCAATCGGTAGTTTTTTTCTGTTGGGATGACCGGTCCTTTTAATAATGCCGCCACAGTCCGTAATCAAGTTATTGTATACCAGATCTGTTTGGCCGTCGTGAAGAATGCCTGTGACATGTTCGCATCGCATTGTTGCTGAGGGCTGCAAGCAACCCTTTTTAAAAGCAGGCCCAAATAGTTTCGCTTCTTTTTACTCTTGTAGTGATCCACCATCTCGGTGGCGTAGCTAAGAGGAGGGAGAAATGAAGAAATAAATAAAATAGCCGCCCTGATCTTGCACTTCACGTTGAAGATACTTTTAATACAGTGTTATCGTGCCATGCACGTAGCCCTTATATGGTTCTCAAAGCAGAACTGCCGACCCCGCCGTATTTGCCTGGAAATGTTTAAGCGACCTGCCGTTTATCTTCGTTATCCCGCTAACCCAATTTCCTCCGTGTATCTTTGGTCTCGGTCAGCCAAAGAGGGCAGGGCTATCTAACTATAGTATCTTTCCGCGATATCAATTATTGTATGGTTTGCTTCGCGGTGTCTAGCATGGTTTCGAAGGCTCGCCGGATTTTGTTCGGATTTTTGCTTCGCCGGCATAGTTTGATGTCGTTTATGGGCGTTTAATAGCTCTCGGGGTAATGACTGCATTATCTCGAGAGCGATCTGCGTCCGGATTGAACCGGCCTTCCCTGCAAGTCTGGCTCGTCCTTCGTTTCGTCGGAAAGCAGCGTCCTCGTGCGGAACCGCGAAACAAAAGTACGAAGGGCGAAAGAGTGGCAGGTCATCTCGACGGCGATTACGGGGTGCCAGTTTTTTACGAATCAACGTTTTATTCTTTATTAATCGCTCTGTGTTATTGGAATTTGTCACGTGTCGACACGTGTCTCGCGTCAGGGTTTAGCTATATCTTCGCGATAAAATAAAAAAAAGAGGACAAATGGGGATTATATTTGAATGTGAACAGGGTCGCAGCCTCAGATTTGCAGAAATCGCTGTCGGACAGGCGTCAGCTTGTCTCCTTATATGAAGCGAGCAAGGCGAGTTCATAGTGGGAGACGCCGAATAACGGACACAGTAGATCGTCCCGATACTTCGGTCGTTAATGATAGCCGATATCTCTGCCGACGCCAATTTGCGCACGAATCGTAAAGTTATCGGCGGTATCGGAACGGTCTACTAAAACTCCCTGGTTTCTGCGGCGTGATACCTTGACGGTCCCGTGTACAACGGTAAAAAACAAAAAAAAGGGGGGGGGTGGGGGGGAAGTGATACGTTTGACAAAAGTCGTTACCGAGGTCGGAACAGAATCTGCTCAAAAGCAAAAATAAAAATCGTTCCCTACTGAAAAAAAATCAGCATAATTTTTAGCTATCTGGATTATGGAACTGGAAATCTATCTGGCTTTCAACTTTTCGTAAGTTATCCCTGTGTCTGCAAACTGGATATTAGGTTTCCAGCAACAATTCCAGTTAGATTTCCAGTTTCATAATCCAGATAGTGAAAAGTTATATTGGATTCTCGGTAGGGTTTAACAAACAAAAAAAGTGATAGTAAGGTCAGTTAAATATCTACGACACGAGACTCTTAAGTGACTCCTAACCAGGCGTTTATTTCAGGGTCCACGTCCGTAATAAAAGCTTGCTTCAGAATCGCTTAAAACTCAAGATAAGTCTCACCGCGTAAACATGGCGCTTATTTATCTTTTTTATTTCTGCAAAGTTTGTTTTGTGACTCTCGTACATGTCGTATCCAGACACTTTAAACTGATTTTCTTTTAGTTCAGTGTCGTCCCGGACGACCGACAGCCGTGTTTCGTGGCGGGATGCAGAATCTCGTAAAAGCGGTACCATCGTGACGCGCGATTCGAGCACAACTACAGGTAGAGACAGGTTATGAATTTGGGGGAAACTCCTCCCACCCCTTTCCACCTTAGCAGGGCGAACGCTGGAGAGGAGGTGACCTCCTCTCTAGCGTTCGCTCTACTGAAGTGGAAAGAGGTGGGAGGAGCTTCCCCTAAACCTTACTTAACCTGTCACCGGCGACGCCGGGTTTGAGAGCGGAACAACCAATGAAGCGAGGGCGTTTAGTGTCATCTCGATTCGGCTGAGGGGCCCATTCGGCTGAAGGGCCTATTCGGCTGAAAAAGGCCCTTCAGCCGAATAGGCTGGGGGGGGGGGGGTGCTTCCCGCGACGAAGGCTCCGCTGGCCTTTTCTACACTGTTCCGAGTCTCGTAACGGGTTTCAAAAAACGCTGCGGGACGGCGAAAAAACAATCTACGAAGACTTTCTGCCAGGAAGACATGCGGTTCCGGAACGGAAAAAGGGTGACGCGAAACGGGATAGGGTCGACACGGGGGGTGGGCAGAAAGAGTAGTGTAGATCAGGAAGGAACTGGAATCGCGAGGAAATTGATGGGGAAGCGACGGGAGGCCCGGGAGAGCGTGAATAACGCCAGAGTGAGATGTACGACTATGGGGTAGGTTAACGAGAGGCCGAAAAAAACAAGAAGAGAAAGGGAGGCGTGAAAACAATAGGAGAGACCGATGTGCCGACGAGAGCAAAGAGGAGCGTCGAATATAAAGGGGTCCATCGCGCGCGGAGGCGTGAGTGGTGAACCGCTTGTGATGGGATCGTGAGAGGGAAAGCGAAGGGGCTCGACCAACGGAACAAGAAATGCGCGCACCCCAGAAAGACCCCGGAGAAGAACAAAAAAACGAAAAGAAAACAACGGAATCTGGGATCTGGGTCGGTGGTGTTGGTCGCTCCTCCGTCTCTCTTTTTCATTTCTCTCGCCTCGTTTGGAGACGTCGTTGTTTCTTCCGTCGTTTCCGCGCTTCTCGGCGTTTTTTTCTTTTTTCTCGCCGACGCTGACCGGCTAAACGGAAACGGGTTGTAGTTTGCTGGCTGCACGCGGGGGACGTCGTCGGATTCCTGGCGGTGGTTGTTCGTCGTCGTCGTCCGTCGGGGCCACCCGCACCGCGGGTATCTGGCACGCGTCGGATGCTTTATTATCCCAAAGAGCCCAGAGTTAATCGAGAGGCAGCGACTCGAACCGTGGAAAGGGTTTGCAGACGCCTTCCTGCGCAGATCGTTCGCCGCAAGTGCGCGTGCGTTGAGTTGTCGCGTCGCGAGAGGTGTAGACGCTTGCAAACGATTGACGCTTTTGTCACCCCCTCGCAGCTCGCGCTACAAACGCGGCCTATAGACCACGAGGCAACGATGGAGTAGTTGATAATAACACTCTGGTATCTGGGCGCACCGTCGCGCCCCCTTGCGTTGTCTTCTCGCTGTTCCCGCGCTGCCACCGGAGGTGACCGAATTGCGCTCCGAGAGGAAATTGCGCTCCTTCGTGACTGCTCTATAGGAGCGCGTGATATACTTTTGCAGGTTAACAAAGACGGGGCAAGCTCCTCCCGGAAAATCCTTTCCTCTTTCCCACTTTAGCGAGGGAACGCTGGAGAGGAGACGAGTCCACTTGCCTGCTTTCCAGCGTTCGCTCAGCTAAAGTGGAAAGAGGGAAAACCTTGCAAAAAGTACTTCAAGTACGCAGTAACTTTCAAGAAGGAATGGATCTTTCTCTCTCCTGGCCCTTCGGACGAGCATGGCTCTTCGCACGCTTTGAGATTTCCTTCGCGAAGTTGGCTTACAAATGCATGTGCCTCGACGCCATCGACTGATTCCTCTCCTCCCTCTTTACCTTTAAAGCGGTCTAAACAAACGTTTTCTACTGCAACTACTGAAATTGTCGCTAGTATACAGCCCGCTCCACATGTGCGATTCTGTTTGCCAGTTTCCTGATCTCGATTGTAGCGTCCCTCGTGCCGAAAAAAAAAAAATCCTGGATTGTACCTGAAGTGTGTGTGCGTTGTCCATATTTCTTTGACTCTTTTTGAATCACGACTCTGAAAATGGCAAAGCACAATCGCACAGTATGAAATACAGGAACTAGAACGAACTGCGTAAGCTTTAGTCGTATTTCTTCTGGTAGATAAGGAATAATTTCTGGGTGGTAATTAATTAATTAAAACAACACGATAGTATCGAAAATTAAACGTCTAGCTTGTTAAGGCAGCAGTGAACTGAATTCCCCCCCCTTCCCAGCTGCGGCGACGTACAGGATGTAATGTAGTACGTGATCTACTCAGGGAACCCAAATGGGCGGGAAATTAGGTTGACTGCAGTTAAATATGTTCTGCACGGCGGTCGTTACGTTATAATTACTGCCTCTTTCGTATAACGACTTTCATATAATTACTACGTATTTCAACATTTCGGCGTGCCGAAACTGGGATTGTGCTGTTTGCGGTCTCTACACATTTTTAGAGCGCAGCTCCTAGGCGCCCGTTTCCGGCTTGAGCGGCGTCGCCGTCGCCGTCGGCGTAACCGTAAGGTCACGTGACCCCCCCCCCCCCGTGTCTTCCCCTCCTCCTCAAGAGCTGCGCTCTAATTCGGCGTTACAGGGAATTGTAAATGGCTTTCATTTTTTTAATTTATATTTTTACATTCTTCCTTAATAGATGTTACGCCCACCCCCAACTTTCTGGGACATCAACGCGGATCGGCGCATGCACTAAAATTAGAATTTCAACTAAACAACAACAAACATCGCAATGTTCCCCGGTAACGTTTTAGATGACAGTCATAGGATATCAATGAGCAGTAATCTAAACTTCTGGACGCGTATAGTTTTTATTCCACGGTTCTACATTTTTTTATTTACTTTTTTGGGACACATTCACAAAATTATTCATTCATACTTGACAAAAGTTCGTAATCTTCCCCAGTACTGTAATTGCCTGTGTATCCTAGAACGGAAATCAATTAAAATTTTTATATTTCCTTGAAAACCTTTTATTCCGCGAAATGTCCCAGAAAATTGACCACGTTTATTTATTTTTTTGAAGAACGGGCACTGATTTTTAGCGGGAAATTAAATTCATTACAAAAGTGCAAAAAAAAAACCATTTACTTTTACCAACTATCTACATCAAAAGTTTCTACTTGCTGAAAAGTACTAATTGGGCTAATTTTATTAGGTCTTCCCCGCCTCTCGGTACGTGCGCGCCGCAACAGATGTATACGTCGATAAATGTTTTTTTTTTTTTACCGCTTACTACGTGCTTTAAATGTGGTTAGGTCGGCTCCGTCGTAATTTTATACCGATCGATCATACTTTAAATTAAATTTCAAATCATACTCTTAAATAAAAAGTCCTAAAGTACTTTTTTTTACCTTTTTAATTGGGAGAAACGTTACTTTGTGCATCGTCAGTGCGCAACGTACATTATTCCCCCACCTGTTTTTTTTTTTTCCTTTGATGGCACCTCAAGATGGAAAATGGTGGCGTAATTCTTCTTGTCTCCTGTTTTTCTTCGCTCATTTTCCTCTACGGCATTTCAATGGCAGACATTTCAACATCCCGAACTTCGAAACAGAGCCATCACCAGAGAGAGAAAAAAAGAAAGAGAGGGAGGGAGGAAAGAAGAGGAGTGCCACGGTGGACTGTACCTCTCGCCGCAGCAAAAAGAGGGAGGAAAGGACGAGAGAGAGAGAGAGAGAGAGAGGCTAAAGGAAGAAAAGGTCCCCTTGGCTCTCCTTACCGAGAGAGCCTAGATTTAAGAGAGGGAGTAACCGAAACCGCAGAGCGCGTTCCCAATTTAATGTCGGATGGGCGGGTGGGTCGCAAGTAGGGATGTCGCGAACTCTTATCGAACCGGACGTTTAGGTCGAACTTTCGGGGTTCGACTGGTTCGACGAACCTTCGAACTTTTAACCAGATTCGACTGGTTCGACTTTGTGCACAGTGTGGCCACACCTTTATAAAACATGTCCAGATTCAGAGAATTTTTTTTTATGCAAATGAATATTTTTATTTTATGAACAATTGCAATTCACATAAACTAATTTTAATCAGTGAAGAAGTTGAAAATTTGTTTGTGTGCTGTCCTTGATTAATTTCCTGGCCATTACCATCCAATCCGAAGCCAAATGGCCAGCCTGTGGCGCATGCGCAAAGCAGTCGAACTTTTGTCGAACGTTTTCACAAGTTCGAAAAGGTCGAACCTGGTCGAACCCGAACCTGGACCGGTTCGCGAGTACGCGTGCGTTGCGTCATTGCATGGCGAGGAGGGAATCGGTGGAGACTCTTGAGGACAATCGACGCACGCACGCCTTCGGCGCCCGCGAACCACGTGACCACCGTCGATTACCGTTGGAGGCGCTCTGGAATATGGGCACTTAGCTCCCCTTGGCACGTGGTCCCCGCCCGGGTCGTTGCTAGGGCCGAGTCGAGAGCGAGACAATCGACCTTCAAAGCTCCTCCCTCTCTCGTGCTCACTTTCCCTCTTCGGTGTTAATACTTCCTTCTCTCCCCTCGTTGCTCACCTATTTAACGCGCTCTTTTAAAATGCGCCCGTAATAACCCCGCGAAAAGAGAGAGAGAAAAGAACAACAAAAACACGAATTGCTGGACGTCATATTCGCTGTTCCTGTGTGTCCCATCTCTCGAACGTGATCATTTCTTTATGTAACCGCTTTTTTTTTTTCCCCTGTTTATTCGGAGGGAAAAGAAAAATGGATTCCGTAACTCGGGTGCTAAGAATAACGTGCAAACCGATGGCGCTGCTAAAATTGGCTTGACGAAAGAAGGTGCAAAGGTTCGAGTTTCGCTCGGGATTTTGAACTCTAGACGTGAGCTTCTCGTGAAACGTTTCTAGACATTTCGTGGAAGCGTATAATTTTTCTTTCCCCTCTTTTCTTTTCCCTTTTCTTTTTAAGAATACGGGAGGTGGGTGTGTTGCGTCACTGCGAGGCCCGATCAATGTGCACGTTTCGGGGCTGTAAGAGTCATTCCTGAAAGGTAATTCAGTTACAGGTATCCAGTTACAGGGGTCGTAATGTAATTAAGTTAGTTACACGAGTTGTAATGAAGCCTAGTTACGGTGACATGCTAGCAATGGCAACTCGTTCAAGTAACAGGTGATAAGAGTGCGACTCACATTGTGGTTACTAGTAACATATCGCACGAAAAATGGCTTAAGGTGCTGATTACCTAAGCGCCGTTCAGTTCCTGTTCAGATGCACAAGATCGAGTCAGTTTAACTGACCTGATCTGTAGTGACGTTGATTTACGTACGCATGAGCGGATGAAGGGTACGTTTGTACCGGGCGGCAGCTTTTGCTGCGCTAGCCTAGCTTCCTAATTAGGTTCTGATTTCGCACATTCCTTACCTGTCGAAATGAAAGCGTCTCTGTGAATAACGGCGCTTCCGCGCGATATGACAGCGTCGAGGGTATCGGGTCGACGCACGCAGGCTCAAAACCGAGCACCGTTGGTGTCAATAAAACAAACCGATTTGACGCGTCTCTTCCTGACAGCACAAAGAAAAAGTAAAGATTAAAAACGCTCTACCAAATCATCACGCGTGATCTTTCACATCAATACAGACAAGCTCGTTAGCTTTTTCCACTTCAACCAACACTAGGGCCTTCCCACAGAAGAACAATAGACAACTTCGAGATTCGCGTTGTCTCACTTCAAATGTTCATTTTTCTCTCGAACCATATCAGACTGGAATAACTATACGTACCAGCATCACTCACGCCAACTCATTCGACAGTTTCCGGCACGCACCCTTTGTGAACAGTTTTTTTTTTACCATATTAATTTTGTTTTGTTTTACCATTGATCTTTTGTCTGTTTTTCTCCTCTCTCCTGAACCCCTGTTGATGTAATGATATTTTTAAATAAATAATAAATACACAAGTAACCATAACTAAGCTATGTTACAAGTTACACGACAATGTTGCAAAGTTCCAGTTCTAGTTTCTAACATTTTATTGTAACTCCAAAAGTATTTAGTTGCAGAAGACGTAACTAGGTGGCAGTAACTTAAATGTCTTGTGATATGTTACTTTACAGCTCTGCGCACAAACGCGGTCTCGTCGAGGCCATCGTAGCTCGTACGTGTTTTCCAGCTTTTCTTCGGTACGCGACTTGCATTGACACACAATCAGCAGGCTGCTTTTGTTGTGACCTCTCTATTGAGTGCGCGTACCTCCTACGCCGTAAACGTTTCTCATAATCGAATGTGTTCTTTTCAGCCAAGGACAAGTACGAATGACCACCAAAAATCGCGATGTTGACGTCACACACGAGCCATGTATATGACCAACTTTCAGTAGCTGCTCAATTGTTCCCCGATATTTTGTTAAAAACAGAAAAAAACTATATTGGTGAAGGAAGACCAGGGAAGCTGTACTATGGTGGGAATGAAGTAATGGCCGGCCGCAAGTCGGCTAGCCAGAGTGGAAAGGCTGGAAAGGTTGCCGCGATCTATGAGCGACGGCGGCAACCAGACAACCGGCAAACTGCTGTCTGGTTGCCGCCGTCGCTCATAGATGGCGGTAGCTGTCCAGAGTTTTGTGTCGAGATTTGTTTGCCCACGGACACGATACTGAGGAAACTAGCCCTCAACAGCTCCGCTGTGGAACGAAAAAGAAAAAGCTTTTGGTAGGTTGTTTGTAGATTACGAAAAGATGCGCGTGCGATCTTCCTCTCGCTTGCGCCATTTTTGTGCGGCGTTGAAGGAACCAGAACTGGTGTTTGGAGAGTGGGGAAACTGAATTGGCGTGTAGGTTATTCCGCGACGTCGGGTCACTTGACATCAAATTTCCCGCTAAATTTAGCGGGGAACTATATTTGTGTTTACGTCGGGCTACGTTACGTCGATTTCCCCGCCAAATTTAGCGGGGAAACTAAATTTGTGTACAGGTCATGTGACGTCAATTTTGCCGCTAAATGTAGCGGGAAACTGAATTGGTCTGTAGGTCCCGTGACGTCAAATTTTCCGCTAAATTTAGCGGGGAAACGGAATTCCTGTATATGTCACGTGGCACCGTTTTCTCCGTTAAATTTAGCTGGAAATGGACGAACGGACGGGCGGACGGACAAACGTTTGGGATTGGGGTGTAGCGTTAAAAAGCATTTGATGCTTTAAAAAAGAGTCAGAGGCGAGAACAACCAAGCGCATTCGTGCCGCAACCGTCCAGTCGATCGATCGTCGATGGATCCCGGCCTGACAAAAGTCCCGTGTTGTGAGTATGGGCTGCTCGAGCGGTCTCGTCGTTATCTCGTTAACCTACGATTCTCCCCGACGATAATCCGGAGGACCCGGAAGAGGCCGCCGCAAATAAAAAAGAAATCGAAGGCGACTTCGATCGGTGGTTTTCTAATTGCACTCGGGGATTCAATCGGTCGAGGAGTTCGGGTGGCGATGCCACCGTAGATAGCCGCTGATTGACGCGACTGCGTTCGGGTGCGCTACAGTAGATCGTGTACAGATCAATCGTACCATCTTATTGTCAATGTCTTGTTTTCTAAGCAGGCCAAAAAACCAAAAAAAAAAAAGCTTACGCACTGGTGAAACGTACGTGGAATAAAATGCATAATAATTTTGTATCAAAATGATAAAAAAAAATATTTCTGGCCCACGAAAGCATCTTTCAGGTTGCACGTGAAACCAGGCAACAAACTAAAGTGTTACTGTACAAAGAAAGAATAGCAAAGAAGAAACACATTTTGCCTGCAAAAGGAAACAAAACAGTGAAGACGTAAGAGCATGGTAGAAACACCTTATCTAACAACTAGGCATAAAAACATCATAAAGCTTCCCGCGAACGGTGGGTACAAGCAAGTCAGTGCAGCACACGAGTAACTATGTATGCTAAATGGCAGGGCCTGACTTTCAAACGCCCCGCGTCTCGCCCTCGCTTCCATTCTTTCCGTCGTGCGTGCTTTGGCAGCGAGCGAGCGCGCACTCGAGGTGCAGCACAAGACGTTGAAGCGTTGTCGAAGGTAGGAACTTAGTGCTGGGAGGCCGGAGGGGACAACCGAAGCTGTCACCTTGTCAGTGCCCACGTAGCAGACATATGCCGTTCATACCTTCTACGTCACATGAGTGAGATTTGAGGCCAGTCTGGCGTCGTACGAAAGGGTAGCGATCGTAGACGAGAAATCGCTCCGATTTCTCGCAATAGCAGGTCTCTAATCCATCTCCCTTGTTTGCGATTGAGTATCACTGAAACTCAAAGACGAAACAATGGAGACGAAAAAAAAATATGTGGAGACTGTGTTTGGAGCAGTGGGACAACGACGACACATCGGTGGAGTTATGCGCGATTGAGATGCTCCGAGCCGGTGGAGTGGACTCAGAACGGCGTGATCCGAAGGAGCAACCTTTGAAAAAAACGATCGTCCAGGAGGAGCGCGGGCGACCTTGCGCTGTGCCGCCCGCCGCCGCCACCGTGTCTTCGGCCTTGCCTGCTCCTCCTCTTCCTACTCTCTCCATCCTCATCTCACTCTCGCCGCGCGCGTCTTCGCGGGAATCCCCGTGGACTGAATTTCCCGCTAGCTCGATCGTTGCCTGCCTGCCGCTGCCGCGGCTGGCATTCGCGGAACCGTTTTTTAAAGGCCGGCTTCCCAAAAACATTCGATCCGAACCTCGCAGTGTCGTGTGTGTCTTTTTCCTGGGCTCGGGCCTTCGTCTTGTTCCGCCGATTTTACGAGACACGTATTTCCTCTTTCTTTTTGTTTTTTTATTCCGAAAAATGTCGCCGCATCGTTTCTTCTTCCCCCGCTGTTGGCGCGGGCGGTTCCGCTGAAACGCGCCGAGCTCTTCGTCGAAATCGAAATGACCGTTTCTTGTCTCGCGGTGTTTCGGGAGTCCCCGCGGAGTTGTCTGTTCGTTATTTGTGTGTGTGTGTGTTTCTGAAATTCCGGGAATGAATGAAGCAGTTTTGGGGCCTAACGCCGGACAACGTTTTCGGGTGGAATGTGCCAGTCATCCGGTGATGAAAAGACGGGCGTTTTCAATTACTTCCTAAGTTGAATGTGTGTGTGTGTGTGTGGTGTTGTTGGGGTTTTAATATAGGGAAGGAAAATATAAAACGACGCAAAAACCATTTGCGATAACTAATATTTCCCGCATCGTGCATGTGTAATATTCTTCGCAAAGTTTGAGCGTCGGACAGCTCAAGAGTGGTACGCATGTGCGAAAGGCTAACCCTAAAAAGGTCACACGAAGATCGGAACTTGAAAGTTCAAACTTTAGAGCGCAGCTCTTAGGCGCCCGTTTCCGGCTTGAACGGCGACGCCGTCGCCGTAACCGCGCGTTTCATTATGGGATGTTTCCCATAATGACGTCACACGTGACGTCACGTATGGCGTCACAATGGAGACAAAATTTTCCCGCTAAATTTGGCTGGAAATGTTTCCGCTAAATTTAGCGGGAAAATTTCCTCGCTAAATTTTAGCGGGAACATTTTACCTCGTGACGCTGACGTCACACATGACCCTCCCTTCCGTACCCTCCCGTCCTCCTCCTCAAGACCTGAGCGCTTTTTCAGCATTACGGAGTATTGTAAATGTCTTTCATTTTTGTCCCGCAATATTCATTTAAAAAAAATCTATCTGCATGTTGCATTTTTTTTACGCCGATATAGAATATGCTTTTAACGAAACCATATACTATATGCGATTTACATGCAGTAAATCTCCTAATTGTTTATGAAAAGAAAAAAAGAAAAAAAGAAAGCCTCGATGTATTTTTGCACGTTTGAAACTTCTTGCTCCCTCCTTTTTTTTTCGAATGTGTTTTATTTTTTATGCATAACCGTTGCCTGTAGCTCATTTGGGCGAGAGATTTGTTATAGTTGTTGCTTAAGCGCTTTATACTTCCGCGGTTGTGCTAGCCTGGGGTGACTCTTTTATAACATCAGGTGGATCCCGGATGATGCATTACAGAGTAAACAACATGCCTGTTGCTTATTCCAATTAAAAATGGTATATTCACAATGATGCTCGTCCATTCCGGAGAACGACATAACATATGCGAAGGCCTATATTGTGTGTAGAAATGCGGAAACGGCGCGATAGGGAATGTGCTCGTGTAATACGAAGCGGCTGCGCCATCTGGACGTTATATATATATATATATATATATATATTATATATATATATGTTTGTGTGTGTGTGTGTGTGTGTGTGTGTGTGTGTGTGTGTGTGTGTTGTGTTGTGTGTGTGTGTGTGTGTGTTGTGTGTTGTGTTTGTGGTATTAATTAAACGAGAGGAACAAAAGGAAGATTAGCCAGATGGTGTATGGCTCTGCTTTGCAGAACCCAAGAAATTACGGCCCCGGTCCCAGCACACGCGAACTTCCACTCCACTCCACCAACGTTGCGTCTCGTGTTAAAGTCTACGCAAATATTCCGGTTCTCGATAACGAAGGAAACTCAAGCAAGGCAGTGTTCAAACTGAGTCGCTCGTGATTTCAGAGGAGCCTTTTTTGCATATCCGATGCGGTACGGTGGGCCTTCCGGTGCGAACTGCGCATGCGCTACAACAGAAGACTCGCACATAGTTCGTACCGGGGAGGGCCCATATTGTACCGTATCGGATGGCAAAAACGGTTTCCTTAAACTCGTAATATCTCACAACACCAGTAACAGAGAAAGGGCTAGGGTGAGCCTTCCTAAAGGAGAAGAACCAATACCTTCAATACTCGTATTCAACCCAAAAACCGTAGATAAAAAAAAGAAGAAAACAATGCCCTTTTTGTTGATTGGCATGGTAACCCTGAAGCCGGGAAAAGAGGGACGTAGGACAGACACAAAACTCCAAACACAGCTAAGATATTATTTCACTGTCACGTCCTGAACAAACCTACGACCAAGCAACACAGACATAGGTTTGACAACAATTACTGATTCCCTCTCTTTATCTCTCGAGTTATGACATATGCAGGTGCATCTTAGATTAGCGTCATGTTTTTGTTTTGTTTTATAATCAAGGAGCTTTATGTTTTTTTTTTAACCACCTTTTCAGTCGCCAAAAATCGTCGTTCATTCCTACGACAACCAAATCTCGTAACGACTATTTCGCGCAACGCACAAAAGATGCGCAAACCTTTCTTTTTCTCTCTTTTTTTTTTTTTTATTGTGAAGGCTGTGGTTCCGGGTTTGCCTACGTCACACGTATGGGAGGCCATGGAAGGGCACACAGGTTGGTGGCGAGTTCCGCGTCAGCGTTCGGCGATGAATCGGATCCGATCACACGCCTGATGCCCTAGAAAATGGCGATGCCAACCTTGCTCGATGCGGTTTTCAAAAGGGTCTATTGATACACCGCTGAAGAGGGGGAAAAATAAAAATAAAAGCTTTAACGAGACGTAAAAGAAAAGCAACTGGCTGGAGCAGAGCGGGGGCAAAAACAAATGAAAGTAGAAAAAAAAACACACACACACAACAGAAGCAACGTTTGTTGGCATTGATCCGGAGAAGCGGAGAACAATCATCAGCCACATACGAGAGATGGTTGGCACGAAAAAAGTCATAACCGTAAGAAAGCGAAGACGGAAGTGCGAGAGAAAGGGAAAAGAAATCACGAGCGGTGTGCTCTTGGAGGGGAGACTCGGCAGCGCACTTGGGCGGAAATTGTTTTATATCCGCGGACATTTTTCACCGGAACGAAGGGAACGGATAAAAGAAAAAAGCACAACAAAAATACGAAAGAAAAAAAAAGTCGAAGGACGCGCGACAGTAAGCGGCGTTTCGGTGAGCATTGTATTGATCCCTACGTGGTACTTGGCGCGTCGCGGCTCGTCTCGGCTTGGATTCCCGTGGCTATACACCCGGATGGTGGCGGCTTGGATTCGCGAACGGCACACAGAGAAATGTTTGAGTAATAGGGTATATAATAATAATATTCGCAACTTTCAGCGATAGTGGTACCGCGGTGTGAGAATCGCGCTCCCTAGCTCCTGGATGATTGGCCTCATAATAAAGGGCTTTCCTACACCTTCCTGACGTGAAAAAATAACGTAAGGCACTGATACTGCTCGTATATAGCAAAACTAGAATTACTTACGCGTCGCAGACCAGCCTTGTACCGCTGTTCTACGACGATCATCCAGATGACAGCCATTTTGACAGGCACCAGTGCGCCCTCTATAGGTCGTGAAAGTTGCGAATAATGACGAGGCTGAAATTATGCTTAGTGCTAGAAAAACGGTCCGAGCACGACGCTTCTTGTGCTGTAGGCACTGTGCGTGCGCAGACGATCTGGAGGTATTTAGCACGAGCTGTGGGACGTCAGAATGGATTATTCTGGGTGGTACTGGTAAATCAACTAATCGTCTGTATATATATATATATATATCTTTTTTATGTGTGTGTGTGTGGGGGGGGGGGTGTAAAGTGAAAGGAGGAAACCAGGAGATTTGTTAGCCCGAAACAACACGCTTAACCGCACCTCTCCTCCGCCAGGTGGCGTCAACTTGTTTTTTACTTCGACTATTACGCGCGTAATAGTCGAAGTTCGGTCGAACTCCTGTCGAATGTAAAAAAGTTTCGAAAACGTCGAACCTGGTCGAGCCTTTGCTTTCCTGAGATCGTTGTGCGGTGGATGCGACTTGCTCCATGTCGATGGACCATACACACCCTTGTCTTTCGACACGTGATCACGCTCCCCTCCCCCATATACTACCCAGAGTTGTACGAGACACAAGAACAAATGGTAACTGAGTAGATTACTAAATACCCAACCCTGGAAAATGTTTGAGTAGAGTACCAAGAAAGTACTTTCAAGATACTTTCAACTTAATTTTTTTCTCCAGTTCGGGCAAACGAACTGACTACAAAAGAAGCAAACATAAAACCGCCACGAACGCATGACCATTGTCCCTCGCAATTTGTCTCCGAAAGCAGGACGAAATCTGAGAGCTTATAGATGAAACAGTTAAAGTTTGCTTGTTTTCAAACCATTCCCCTCACATAAATACGAATAGCGGAAGAACCTGACAAATAACCGATAAAGGGAGTGTAAGTTACTCGCCAAAAAGTACTCATGTTGTCCTACTCAAGATTGACTTCTGAAAGTGGTCGTAATATACCAAGTTACTACCAAAAGTATTTAAGGGAGAGAAAGTAGAGTATTTAAGCTGCGTACAAGTCTGGCGTAACCCACGTGCAAAGTGCGAGGTCTGGCGACGAAGCAGAGGCGGTTGATGGGACCAGCGAGTACGGCGCTCCCATTGCACCGTCAGCTCAGGAGAGCGAGCTGACAGCGGCTGATAAAAAGAGTTTCACCGACCTCTCTGCGGTGCAAGTTTTTGGCTCGAATCGTTAATCATGAACGGCGTTTCGCTCACTGGAGAACAAGCCAGCTGCCATGAGGAGAGAGAGATGGAGATCTGAACTGTGGAAAGGGGGAAGACGGACAGATGCGACTCGGCAGCCGAGGGACGAGCTCGCGGAGCGGAGGCCGGTTCCGAGCCAATGAAAAATGGCCGCCAAGAAAGCCGGCGGCGGCGGGACACCAGGTGCCGGCTTTGTTTGCGCTCGTTCTGCACCGCTGAATAGTGTTTCGCCGCCGCGGCGGGCTTGTTTCCGCAGGTGGGAACCCCCTTACCCCCCCCCCCTCCCCTCCCCTCCCTCCCTCCTCCCCGCACACTCCCTTGTGCCGGTGTTACCGGTGTGAACGAACTTTCCTGGCTTCCTTTCGCTGGTGCTCTTGACCAGACATGCGAGCCCTGACAAAACGTAGCTTTTTTTTTTTTTTAATGCGATTTCACCGTGAGGTTTTGTGCCCTTGTCTGTCGGGATTCCATGGTCATGCAGACTTAGCGACAAATCCTGAAATGGCGCGCGTGTCATTATACACCGATTAATAAATCCATCGTCGAGTTTTCGTCAAGAGACCGCGGGCACCACTGCGAAGCGACAGTTTGCAAACACTGTCTTATGCGCGTCTCTGGGAAGAATCGTATGTTGGTCGTTTTACACCTAGGCTAGGTGACGCAAGCTACCGCCCGTTACAAAGGGTATAGCCATTAACATCCATCCATCCATCCTTCCTTGTATGACGGTGAGATTGGTCTCACACAAACTATCGGTAGGTATGTTCTGAACATACATAAAAGCAAACATTATTCGAACGTATGCTTGACCTTTGTCCGCTGGAAATTATGCATTCATGTCTGCGGCCATAGCCTCCTATATACTGACAGAGCCTGGCAGATCGCCACGAGAGGCGGCTCGTCGAAATGAAAAAGGTGGAGCGGCAGACAACGAATGAGAGGAGAGCCACGTGACTGGCGCCCCGCTGCGGAGAGACGCCGAAACGCAGTTCTCCCGAGCGAACAAGTGTGTTTCGGGTCCTCGCCGCTGCAAAAGCTGTGCGCTGACGTCCAGGTTCCCCGAGAGATGGCTCTTTGATGCCCTGCGCTACCAGATCCTCGCGCTCCAAATCTGCGACCGGGCACTCTATGGCTCCGTCGTCGAACTGTCAGGCTTTGTGAGTATGATGGAGGCTATATGCTCTGGAAAACACCATGTATTTGGTATGATATATGAGCAGTGGGGGAAGGGGCTTTACGGAACAACTCGACACTAGAGATATAACAAAACAAACAAGAACAGACAAAAGGACAAGGAGAGCAGGCAGGCAGCGAAAGTCGGTCAAATGTGCGCCCCCCCCCCCCTCCCCCTTAGTTCTGGAGTTTGACGCACGCCGTCTCGGTCGGAGCATTCCCGATTCGTGACGACGACGCGACCCAGTCCCTGCAGCTGTGACGCGCTCCCGCGCTTTTACGGCCCGGGCCAAGTGTTGTCGCGGTGGCGTGGGTGAGGACTCCGTTCCTCGTTGTAATTCTCTCCTGCGCAGCCCCCCACCCCGTTCACCGAGAATACCGAGGCGAGGACTTCGCACTTTCTAAACACCACCCAATCGGGGAAAAAAAAAAAAAAACTGTGTTGTTAGCTGTTTTTTTTTTGCTGCACTAGCTTGCAGACGTTGACGCCGCGTGACATCACTTTCCCCGCTAAATTTAGCGGAGAATTGGCGTCGCGGACGATAATTCCACCCTTACATTTAGCGGAGCAATCGACGTCTCGACGCGTTTTGCTAATGAACTTCGGCGACAGCTGAGACGCGCCGCGCTCTATACGCTCCAGTGTCGAAATTTAGGCGGACGGTGTTCATATGTGAAACGCTGACGTCACGTCACAATGTCACGACACCGTGATCCTTCTCTAAGCTAAACAAACGCCGTACGCGAAATGCGGACGGGATCGGCGGCGACTTGGCTAATAAACGGCCACTATATATCGCCGTAAAACTGCTTCCTTGTTTCTCGCGACACGCAACTCGTTTGCCGACAGCCGCGCTCGTATTATGTACGTATGCCGAAACCGCTCGGTCTCGTAGCCGTGTCGTCTCGACTCTCGGAAAAGTCCTGCACCACCAACAACGCCGCTGCACGCTATGCACTTGTTGAGATGGAACACGGTTTTCCGCTGGACGCGTCGATGCGTGCTGCGGGATAGTCTCTCAAAAACTACGTGAGTCCTCTTTGAGGTCTTCGGGGAAGCTGGAGATACGAGCGCCAGCGTGTGTAGCCTTCAGCGACGCCCCACAATAGTCCCTGACAATATCAGATAAGCAGGAAAAAAAAAAGAGCTTCAGTTGTGGCCGCCACATTCAGCACGAGCTCCCTGCCTTCAACAACGCTTTCGCGTCTCGAACGCGCTCGCTCGCAGCCATTACAGTCTTGTGTCATAGCCTCCTGCTACACTCACAAAGCCTGGCAGTTCGACTACGGAGCCATAGATTGCCCGGTCGCAGATTCGGAGCGCGAGGATGTGGTAGCACAGAGCATCAAAGAGCCATTTCTCGGGGAACCTGGACGTCAGTGCACAGCTTTCGCAGCGGCGAGGACCCGAGAAACGCACTTGTTCGCTCGGGAGAAGTGTGTTTCGGCGTCTCGCCGCAGCAGGGCGCCAGTCACGTGGCTCTCCTCTCGTCCGTTGTCTGCCGCTCCACCTTTTCCATTTCGGCGGCCGCTTCTCGTGGCCATCTGCCAGGCTTTGTCAGTATATAGGAGGCTATGCTTGTGTACACGTTACTCGAAAACACATGTGATCGATTTGAATGACAATTACTTTTGGTTAATAAATGTTAAATGAGATTAATTGATTACTTGACAGAAAATAAAATAGAAAGGTAATTGGGCGTTACTTGAAAAAAGTTATCGTTAGTTTTCCGATTACATCGGATATTCAGAACGACAGAGTTATGTACCGGTTTGAAAACGAGTCTTACGTGCTGTCCAAATTATTGGAAATCGCCGAATTATAAAGCACTCATCTTCTTAATCCAGCAATTTCGGTAAACTATTCTCCCGTCGGAGGCTTGGTTCGAGGATTCCTATAGTGGCGCAAAACAATCGATAGCAATATCGTTAATATCGATAGTGGAAGCCAAGTCTAACTATCGATACTACTATCGTAAAACTATCGATTGTCGACTATCGTGAGACTGTCGATAGTCGACTATCGTGAAACTATCGATAGTCGACTATCCTGAAACTGTCGATAGTCGACTATCGTGGAACTATCGATTTCTGACTACGGTAAGGCTATCAATAGTATTTTATTGAGTGACAAAAACCTCGAGAGTCCGTCGAGAAAATGTGAAGCTCGGAGAAAAACGCAACCACAATTCCGGATAATTATTAAGGAAAAAAAAATCTAAAATTTATCGGAAAACTATTAGAAAGCAGTGTAAATTCTTTCTTGAAACTATTGACAAGAAACAGTCGAGAAACTATCGACTGTATGCTATCAAAGAACTGTGAATAAATGATGTCGATATTAAAATATTTTGCACTTTATAGACAGAATCCCATCAGAAAAATGAAAACACGTTTGCCTCACCTGATAAGTAAATTACGCATCGCATCGTGGGGCCATGATTCATGACTTTACCCAAATGAAAATATGATTTTCGACACTAGTGATAGTTCTTTAAAAAAAAAAGCTATTGATATTATTTGTAGCCAACTTTTTTATAGCTTTTCATCATTAATTCCTCGGTACGAAACCCGTACGAATAAAAGCTCCATTAGAAAGGGAAAAAAAAGTAATGGTCACAAGTAATATTCGTACTTCCAAAAGTAATCCGATTAATCTTGGTATTACTTCCTAATAAACTTAGTACTATAAAATTACTCCAAAAAAGTAATCGAGTACAAGTCTGCAGCGTTAAAGACCGACAATTACTCCAAAAAAGTAATCGAGTACAAGTGATTTGATTGCTTGTAACGAGTACTGTATTACAAGTCTATAGCGTTAAAGAGCGACGACCAGTTCGCGCTTTCCACTTTCCCTCGCTTCCCTCTCTCCCCCCTTCTACCCTGTCCACCGTTGCCTGTTTTCTCCTCCCCCATTGTGAGGAGGATCTTCTGCCTTGCAGAATCTCGAGTCTGGTCGTCGGCCTTTTCAGCACGGCGGAAGGCGTTGAACGCGTGCTGGAGGCCGTGTGTTCGAGAGACACGCTCCGCCATTCGCATTCTGCTGGTGCAACTAATAAATGTTACAATAAAAAAAAACTATTTTTTGAGCTTTGATTATGCGCCCGGAAGCTCCGGCGATGTCGTTTTTCTCTGTCACGGACTGTCCTTATCATTTCCGGAGGACGAAATACCGTTTCCCGCGGTATCAGATAAGGCTATCTAGATAAAATGACAACGATGATTTGAAGCCCCATAAGATAGCGCACAAGACGTTGCTGTGAAGCGCAGCTTCCTTTTTTTACGTCGATTACGCGTCCGCAACAGCCAAAACTCTTTGCAGCAACGACCGGGACATATACCGGCACAACCTATGACTATAATGTGAATGCTTCGTGGAGCTGCTTCCTGCATTGCTTGTGTCACACTGTGGTATACGGCGAACAGGTGTCCCGCGGTGAATTTGTCGTTGCTGTCGTGTCGACCGTTTTGAGCGCAACTAACGCAGCTGCTTGAAGTTCGAACCGGGCAACCAGGCTTGATGGTTTCGCAACTGGAAGACTATGAAGCTCCGGCTTCGACGCGAGCTCGCTGCTTTCCACTGCGCTTTGCTTGCGCGCGTCTCTGCAGCGCGTTCACAGTCGTATTAACAAGGACAGAAAGCTCGCGCTGAAGGCGGGGCTTCTAGTTTTTGCTAAATTAGCCAAGCACCGAGGCGTCCGCAGCGGTAACGTATATGCTGAAAGTCAAAGCAAAAGCCTAAATCAAATGGAAGTGAGTGAAAATATACGTTTTATCGATGCTGATGATCAGAACCAACGACGTTTGGGGGGTGGGGGATATCTATACAGCGAGTCGTTTGTCAGCCATTTTAAAGTTGCGACGAGTCACTCGCTGTAGATGAGCAATTTAGCCAGTGCAGTATACAGCTGCTAGCCTGGGGTCTTTAACGTGCACCACGCAGTAGTGATAAACGACCGCACGCCGGTACGATGCTCATTTAGATAGAACGTTTGGCCCTGGTCCGAGGAATGGGATGGAAAGAAGGTCAAATCTACTTCTGACGCTTGACATTGCGGTATACAATCAGGAAGATGCACGAGCGCGCTTTGCGTTGCAGCATACATGAAAGCACGCGCGTGCCTCGCGCACATAGCTTTTACTTCGCTCCCACTAAGACAAAAATAGAATATTGCGCATCGTGTATTTCAACTAATTTACGCAGTATTTGCAGCTATACTCTGTTTCACCTTATGATGTACCGCAGGAAAGGCTACAAGCGCGAGCTCCTTGCTCTGGGGCACATCTCGGCGGCACAAGCTCTCGCTGCCAACGCTATGAGCTCGCGCTTCTAGCCTTCGCTGCGGTACAGCATAAGGTGAAACGAAGTATAGTATACCGCGTTAGGTGGCTTGTGCTCGTGCACAAAATACCTTCAGTGCGGCGGCCTCTTGTGGACAGCAGAGCACGTGCATAGCACGACACTGTTAGCGCGAACGAGCGATTGCCCGTTTTTGGTGCGTTTTTCTTCCCCCAAAAGTTATAGCAGCTGTCATAAAAACAACTACTGTGACCTATTCAGGGTAGTCTGTCTCTCTGGTGCCCACCAATACGCTGTTTAAGTAAAATGCAAAAAAGCGCCGATCTCGCGTTCGCGCTAACAGTGCCGCGGACTCTACAGTCATGTCTCGCAGAATCGTTCGTAATGTGAGTCGTAAAAAAAAAAAAAACACAAACGTACGTTCTTCCTCGAAAAACAAGAAAAAAAAATAAAAAATAAAATCTATTAGGGGGGTGACTTTATTAACGAGGTCCATATTAACATAATGCGACCATCTCCGTGCCCCGTTGTGATGTTCAGCTTACACTGGCGGCGCTCTGAGAGATACCACTCTGTCAGCAAACACGGGTAGAACGCCGTTAATGTCTCGTCTTAACAGCAATTCGGGTCACTCTAGCGTTTTCGAACAATAAAGCGAGGCGCATGATTTACGAGACCCGTTAGAATTGCAGCCGAGCAGTTGGAGCTTTAGGACTGCCGCAGCGTTCCGATCGAGAACGCGGGGGAAAATGACGGAACAGATGTTCCGGGAACAGGTGAGCGAAATTTAAGTTGCTAGGGCTCGCATCCCAGGCTCCCCATTGGCCAGACATCCGTCGACGTTCACGTGGCATTCTTTGTTTCCGCTTATTCGGAGTATACTGTTGTCTCGCTGCGAATGTGAGCCCCCTCCCCATGAAATGTAGCTACGTTTGCTTTCTTTGCTCGAAACGCGCGCCGGGTTCTCAGAAACGTATTCCACTTATTAGTTCCTCGAAGAAAGGGCGTTTAGAACAACGCACTGCCGGAAGTCTACTGGGACGTGACATGATGCGGCGCCCTTGTAACTAACAACTCGCGCCGAACACGTGCGTTGGAACGAGGAAAGCTTTGGCTCGACATTCAATGTATATATATAATATTCGGCGATAGCAGACGGCCGTCTGTAAAATAGTGCTGGAACTGGAGAAGTCGCGAACCTGTCCATGTTCGAGCTCGACCAGGTTCGACTTCTTTCACCTTCGGACGCAAAGTTGGACGAAAGTTCGACTGAATTTCGATGTTTGTGCGCAAGCGCCCAAAAGTGAGAAGAGGGATGGTAAAGGCGGGAGCAGAAGGCGCCAAACGCTGGACGCTGACATCGGCGCTCCCGAGAGAAAGAACGAGAAAGAGAGCGAGAGAAGAGCGGATAAAAAAGCAGACGGAAGGGTGGGCGTGTTCGTTTTGCCGCAAGGAGCTGAAGTTGCTCGAGCGCTTGTCAACTTTATTGAGTTTCGTACAATGCGCGATTCCGGTGTTTTCTTGCAAAGTAGGCAAGCAAAGAACAAGGTACAAACTTCCTCTCTAGATTATGTCAACTCTATGATTGAGAACGAGCTGACGCTGGCGCCTTTGAAGGAGGAAGAGTGCAATATTTATTGGGTATATATTGCCTCATTGTTTCACATTGACAAACAAACTAAAGCGCTAAATGTACGTGTTTGCTTTTGTGCAGTGGAAACATCGGTAATCATTTTGTAAAAGATGAAATAAACTAGTTTTTCAAATTACTTGTTTCCCAAAATCCGAAATTCTTTTGTGGGGAAGCCGCGCAACACTGTTCACGAGGCGAACCTCGTCGAATTTTTGCCCAGAGTCGAAGGTTCGTCGACCCAGTCGAACCTCAGGTTCGACAAAAGTTCGGAACAGCGGACGACGCTTTTGCCGCGCTCAACGTCGGAGCGGCGACGCTGCCATGAAATCCGAATGCCGGCGAAAACAGACGACCGCCTGTACACAATTGCGTCGAGTTCCAACGGACGACGCTTCGCCGCGTTCAACGTCGTAACGGCGACGCTGCCTGCCGCGGACGAACGAGAAAAAGGCGAGAGGCGAACGAAGCCAGGTCGGCAGCCACTTCTTCCTGGTCGGGTTCACCGCGGCAGGCGGAGACGACGCCGCCACGACCAGCCCGCCACGCACCAGCGCCGAAAACGCATCGCGTCGGCGGCATCTCTCTCCGCGCCGGACAAATTACGAGAAAGGCGAACGGCGTGCATGTTCGCATGCATGCATGCACGCTTGCTTGCGGCCAACGGAGCGATCAGCGAGAATACGCCGAGGACGGGGCCGCGCAGAAGAGAAATCGAGATCCCAGTCTTTTATTCCTCTCTGGTGTCGCTTTTGCGAGGAAGGGAAACACAGCCAAGGCTGGTCTGGCCCTCTTTTTCTTTTCCATTGTCGGTCCCCTATGGGAATTTGGACAGAAAATGCAGGATCTTATGTCGCTATACTCTGGTTGACTAAACTCCTGCTGACAGGACAACTAACCACTCATTTGTTTTTTCTTTAGGAATTTTTTTTCCAAGTGTCTAGCGTTACGTCCGACGTTACCCAAGTTACGTTTAAATCTCCGCCTTCCCTAGGTTCACGGGAGAGAGAGAGAAGGGTGGGGGGGGGGAGGGTTAAGTATACGCGTTTCCAGTGCTCCGTCCGGACGTAACGCTAGCCACAGCGATTTCTTTTTACTTGACCTATTCTAGCGAATACCTCCTTTTTTAGCTAAACCTATCTGATTCCACCGCTTAATAATTCTGTTCTTCAATTGCTTTCTTTTTTTGTGCATTCCTTTAATTTATTTCTCTTGGTTCCACACAACGTCTCATTAAAACGCTGCGTGTAATTTTTAGCCTCGGAATTATAATGGAGGATGTTGACCAGCTTGTCTGCGTTTTTCCGTCTTTCATCGTTGGTTGCTGGGTTTATAATCATTCTTCCTTTTTTTTTTAATATATTTTTTGCTGTTGGTCTGAAACGTGGAAATCCGCGTTTGGTGACCCCGGTGGTGTATAGCAGACTGTAAACAGCTACCGGTAACCGGCCGCAAATGTGTTTACGTTTGGAGAGCTCCGGTGTCGATGAATAGCAACCCATGTTTGAGAGAAGCAAAACAGAAAGTCTTCAAGAACGGACTCATCAATCGTCTCTAAACGAAAAAAAAAAAAAATAAAGGTTTATGGTTTTGTCTGCATTTTCAGTACTCTGGGGTTCGCGAGGCAAGGAGCCGGCTTACCTTGCAACTGCTCTTTCGTTTTTTTTTTTTAAATTTATTTTATGAATGGAATTTGTTCTTATATTACATAAACTCGACTCTCACATCACGTCACAGCGGTGGCGCTGCTGTTGGTACTGCACATGAGCAGACGCTTCTTTGTAAGCAGCGTGTTTGTTTATACAGAACGTTAAAACGTAGACTAGACCTCGTGTGCCGTTTCTCTAAATAACAAAAAAAAAAAACCGGAATTAATATTATTCGTTTTTTTTTATAAAGCGTGCGGTGATAGTGTCGCCGTGGCGCGATTTTCGTAAGTGGTTCCGAAATTTGCGTCTGCCAAAAAGCTCGAGTTTTTTTTTTTTTTTACTATTGTTTTAAATTTTATTAGTTCCTCTGCCGCGATATATCGGATTATACCTGCGCTGCCAGTATACCTCGTGTGCATTTGGTGTACACGTCTTGGCTTGTCTTGGCTTTTTTGGCGGACTCTCCTGGTTTGTTTTTGGAGCGTTGCAGACCAAGTGGAGCGTCTGCAGCGTTTTTGTGCGGAGACGCTCCGATCCGGCTCGACCATTGGAACGGGACATCCGCGAGGAACTTGTCGAAGATGGCGTGCTCTAGATACTCGAGATTTTTAGGAAACCGTTTTTGCCCACCCGATACGGTACGATACGGGGGCCCTCCGGTAAGCACTGCGCATGTGCGAGTCTTCTGCGGTAGCATACGCGCAGTTCGTATACGGGAGGGCCCATTGTACCGTAGCGGATGTGCAAAATGCGGTTCCCTTAAACTCTACTACTGTTATTATTTAACGATCTATGTCGGCCGGCCGGTTAAGTTTGGTTCGACGGGTAGCGCCACCTTATGTGGAATCTTGGCGTCTACGAGACGGTCCGTGAAACCGCAGTCATTGAACCCGAGCTCAAACGTCCGGACGCCCTGCCGAGCTATGACGTAGTGCTCGTTCCCAATCGTTCAATGGCATGGCCTGCCCAAAGCTTCCATTTTTGGCCACCGGACGCGCTGACTGACAGCTGACCGATGTGCCTCCTGTTACTGCCCTGGGCGTGATACACCGCAATTAGATGCACGTATACCACCCACTATTTTCACGTGGTGTGGTTTCACCTAAGCTAACCTAACCTCTCGTTACTTAACCTAGCATGAGATGACCTGCACAACCGAACGTGATCTAAGTTACCCTAACATAAGCTAAGCTACTCTACCTACCATAACTTAACCTAACATAACCTAAGCTGCTCGAGCCTACGCTAACCGTAACCTAACCCTAACCTAACATAACCTAAGCTACTCTGAACCTACCCTGACCTAACTCATCCTCCTAACTTACCCTAACCTCTCGTGATAACCTGCACAACTTAAACTAACCTAGCCTAACATAACCTAAGCCGCCCTCACCTATACACTAACCTAATTTTAATTATCCAAGTTAAGCTACCGGCCTCGAACAACATGCAGACACGTCCACCTCGTTGCCCGCGACAGAACGAAGCATCGTCGATCCGTCCAAGAATAGAACTGCATTGCAAGCGTACCATTATGTAGAGTTGCCGTGTCTGCTGGCGTGATCCAGGCGGCAAATGGACCGTCACCCACGCATGCACGGCATATGGGACAGTGAGAGAGAGAGGCGCGGAACTTGACGCGTCTTTTGGTGGTCCATTGACGGCGACAAACATTTCACCCGTTACCGTTGAGAGCAAAGGCGCCGTCTCACTGCTCCGTACATCATTAAAAAAGAAATAAGTACACGGTGTTTGTTGCAGACATGACGGCAGAATTATCTGCGCCTCAAACATGTTTCGAAACATGCTTGCTTCATGCTTAGTTATACTATGTATTCTTCAAAACTGTCTTGTAAACAGTTTTTTTTTTGTGACTGCAGTGTTGCGGGATTCTTATACGAGGGGAGATCATTAAAGAATTTAAGGGAACCTTTTTTCTTTTTTTTTGCAAATTCGATACGGTACGATGCGGATGATACGGTACCGTATCGGGTGCGCAAAAACGATTCCCGAAAACTCTCTATCAAGTTTTACCTCCTCAGCTGTAACTATTTTTTTTTTATCTTTCAAATTCAGCGAAGGAACTGGAAGATGTTACATCCAAAACTAAAGTTTAGAATCTCGTCTTTCCCAGGGAGCGTGTAACTTTTCATCGTAGTCCCCACCGGCGGTGCTGCACTTCCGTTATTATATATACTCTCCGCAAGATGCATCGTATACAGATAGATGATCGATAGGGGCGGCCGTTGACGAGACCGACGCCGCCGCGCTGGGGGAGCTGCGGTTCTAAGACGTTTTGCCTCGTTCAGCTTACAGCCGGGACCTCGAGCCATCAGACTTTTGGCTGCTTTTCCGATATTCAGGAACATCCGAAGGGTCTGCGTATATACGACGACGAGCGTGGTTACCGTTGCAGTACTGCGCCGTTGGTGTCCTCAATCTATATATATACGACGGTATACGGGAGGTATAGTGCACCGATAGCGGAAATGCGTCACTGCCGATGGGAACTATGTATTGAAAAGTGATGTGCTCCGTGGGAAAGAGGGGATACCAAACTTTCCTTCGAATGTATAACATCTTTCGAAATTCCACGTACAAGTTAGTTAAAGACGCATCAAACAGTGTCTGCACACTGTGGTTTGCGTGATGTGTTGGCTGTGTGTGACCGCGGCTTTAATCTGACATTATACGGTCGGCGGGTGTCGCTATGTGTGTTCTACGTTTGTTTTGCGAGTGCTTTACTATGTTTTCTCACTGCTTATACTTTTATCTTGTCGGCATTTGCTGTGTGCCACACAAAAGGCCCTGCGCTGTTTGTGGACACATAAAAAATAAAAAAATATTTTTAAAATATTATTATTATTATTATTACACCTGGTGCAATGTACTTGAAGTAAAGTAATATAAATTCAATGTACTTTCAAAATAAAGTACAAGTACTTTTTAACAAATCTTTCATGATGCCCTTTCATCCCCTGTGCAGAATTTTTTAAAAACTTCCATGCATTGTTCCAGGGATAATCGGAGGTGCATCCGTTTTTTTTTTTTTTTCGGCAATGGTGGCAAATATTGGATAAAGTCAAGTCGCCACAAAATAGTTGTCTTACTCTCGCTGGCGAACTTTTTAGCACCATCAACTTATAAGACACTTATTTGTATCGGTCTTATAGCCGTTATCACTTCACTCGGAGAGATGACCAGAGGACATCTCGAAAGACGATGACCCGTCGCATAACAATACATCTTCCTTCTTTTTTAAGTTTGGGGAACGTATTCTGAACTCAGGAGTTGTACTTTCCTTGGAAAATACCAGAAAAAATACTTAGCAGAGTGCAAGTGCATGTTCAGAAAATGTACCTCAAGTAAAGCACAAATGCTCTTAACCTATTGAAGAAGTATTTTAACTTAGGGTGCTTCCCAACACTGCTTGTTTATTATTTTTTTATGTAAAAACGGCGGGGGAATTATCGAGGTTTCTCGAACGATCTTCAAACCTTTGAAGACATGCATATTCTGAGTTTTGGGAGGAAAGGCAACTCAAAGCGCGGTCACTTTCGCGTTGCCCTCTAGCACGCGATTCTTCAGGTATGGCACAAACTGCGGGAGCGCCAGATGAGCTTCCAGCGGATGCTGTATTTTGTTGCCTCCTTTGAGAGAGGGGGCAGTGTGTACACCTCCTGTAGTGGGCGAGAGTTCCTACGTTGGGGAGAAGAGGGGACAAGTCCTTTCCAAATGCGTCAAGTCTCCTTGACCTTCGGGACAAAGAAACGCCAGCCTTTGGCGCTAATCCCGTAGCCCCCCCCCCCCCCCCCTTTACTACGCCGCATGCGTCCCACTCTGCAAGTATCAGCTGATCTTCCAAGATCTCTTTTAGTGCAGGAAGGATTGTTGAGAAGCAAACCTACCACTAAACTTCGAAATTTGTAATTTGAGTAAAAGTTACTCGGAAAAAGTAATTAAAGTAAACTACTAATTACCGAAATAATAATGTAATTGAAAGTTACTGAACTACTCAGAAGAGTAGTTAAACTACAGTAACCTATAGAGTAGCGGATTACGTACAAGTCTGGCTGTGCTTACGTTTTTATGTGCCTCTTGTTTGCTTCGAATGCCCCGTATATGCCCTTTATTGAGCATGGATGCACGTTGAAGGCCCCAGGCTGGCGGTGGCCTGCAACTGGGTGAAATTTGTACGAGACACCAGATGCCTACTGGGACTGAATGCTGATTTTTTGCTATCTAGACATTGGGGACTTTTAGCAAACCTTTACTGTGTTCCGCGTATACCGCACTACCGGAACCTACAAAAAAAAAAAAAAAAAGTCCCCATTAACACAACACAAAATTTACAGTTAACTCGTCGAGGCGTTTCGGTCTTTTAGTCGTACCTTTAGAAGTCCGAAAGGCTGCGGCGTAATCCCAGAACCAGCTTTGGTTGGTAAAGAGCGTCACCTGACGCCGATGCGTCCAAGTTTAATTCACGAGCCTCATTCGGCCGTGTCGTCGCGCCCGCAGCGTTTGGAACAAGGCCGCATTGCTGGATTTTTGACGTCACCTAGTGGAGGCCAGCGGTGGGCACGCATTGGACGCGAGTTCCTGCCGATCGCTGACGCGGCACTCGTTTGTGTCGAATCTGTGCCCCCGCGTTGGCCTCCTGTACGTGACGTAAAACACCACCACCGCGGCCTTGTTATACAGGGGTAGGGATGTCGCGAACCTGCTGAGGTTCGCGACATTTAGCGAAATGCGAACTTCGTCGAATTTTGCTAAAAGGTCTCGAAGGTTCGCCGGACCATGCAGTGTCCTCAAGGTTTGACATACGTTGTAGCATCTATCTATACTTTTTTTTTTCCACTTTGCGTTTGAGCGAGGCCGAAGCTACAAGCACGAGCATTGTTTTTCCGAACGACGCTTTCACTGCACGTGCTCGCGTGCTTGACTAAGCCCGGCACTTTCGGCATCCCGGCCCAAGCACGCGAAATGGTGGAATGGCGTCATCACGTGCAATATACTGGCTCGGGGTGGTGCCAGCCGAATAAGAAAGCGAGCGCAATAACCGTTGCACGTGCACGGCGACCCGTGACAGCTTCGGAGCTGCTTCTCGACTGTTACTACACGAAACTCGGCGAGAGAAGGCGGCGAGTCGCGGGACGGCGGAGGGCGAGGGCCGGTATTTTTGGAAAGTGGCCGCCATCGCCCAGCTTCCTGGTGTGCCCGAGACTCGCTCGGCCAGCGTTTGGCCGAGGACACGCTTTGCTGGCTTTTAAGGTCGGCAAGGCACCGCCGACGAAAGTCGAACCCGTCGGCCGGGCTACCATTTGGTAGTTACACCTTGGGATCCCCTGCAGCCAGTGATTCTGTTCACCCCTAAGCTGACAGCACGGTGGGAGGCTACAAGCTCGTAGGACCAATCAGCCACCTCCCTTTGAAGCAACTCGGTGAGATCCGAGGCATAGCGCCGGCCTATAAATCCCCAGGAGACGGGTTGGAATCCCTAGGAGACGGGTTGGAATCCCTAGGAGACGGGTTGGAATCCCTAGGAGGCGGGTTCGAATCCCTAGGAGGCGGGTTCGGACCCCTGGAGGCGGGTTCGAATCCCTTGAAAGCTGGTTCGAATCCCCAGGAGGCGGGTTCGAATCCCGGCCGATGTGCCCGCCATTTTACGGACGCTCATTGCGGAAAAGGCGCCGGGAAACCGAGATTTCGAGTTCCACGTCAAAAGATCTCCAGGTGGTCGACATGAATCCTCGGTCCACCGCTGGGGCGTGCCAGGTGCCCTTTGTTGGTTTTGGAACGTGGAATGTCCCAAATTTGACCCTTTTGATTTTCGCCTCCCCTTCACCAGCTGACAATAGCTGACCCAACATCGCTCGGAGTAGTCAAAGCATGTGCCATCGGAATTCTGACGTCATCAGGGGAGATCGAGTTCAGACGCCGATTGGGCACGAGAACTATAGCTGCGTCACCGTTCGGCTGGGCCTCGCGTCCAATCAGCGCGTCGAAGGGCGCTCGGCATCGGACTAGGACTCCAATCGCCGAGTTGGCGCCGTCCGACCGTGATGACGTTCAATGAGGGGAGAATGTTCGCTGGCCCCGATTATCCTAGCTGGTGCTGCCCCCCCCCTCTCTCTCTCTCTCCTTCTCTCTCTGCGCGTGGGTATGGACGGGACCGTGATCACGTGGCAAAAGATAGACGTGCTACTGGTCCAAAGGAGCACGCTTCCATCACACTGTCGGCTCAAAGGGGTGAACGGAATTTAGTCGGCCTCGGAATCTTGTCCACGGTGCCGGTAATATTCTACGTGCAGCCTAGTTCATCCAAGCGCGCGGCCTGGACTACTTTCGGGTCTTATCGTGTCGTCCGGAGACAACTGGACTAGCTGCGAACGGCCGCGGCTTCCGTGAGATGAGTACACTGATAAGCGGCGATTTTCCACCGTTTCGTGACGAGTTTGCGTGAGCGACCCACGCGACAAGGGATCGCGTGATGTCGTCAATCTGGTTCTGCAAAATCAGAAACGGCAGCACGCGAAAGGCTCGTGGAACTGCCTGTACCGCGTTCAACCCTAAGCCGACGGTGCGGTGGACGGTACTTCCTCGTTGGATCGCGTTCCCGCCCCGTACCAACACCTTTTGAGCTGGGATGCGTTGGACATGCCCACACGCAGAGAGCGGGCACTTTGATCACCTGTGATCAAAGGAGGGCGCTTGATTGGTCCGGCAAGCGCGTAGCACGCACCGCACTGACAGCTTGGAAGGGAGTGCATCCATGGGCGTACCAACCCGGGGGGGGGGGGGGGGGGGGGCAAGGGGGGCGCTTGTTCCCCCAGTTCTCAGAGTGTGTGTGGGGGGGGGGGGGGGGCAAGGCGTGTGTTTTGCCCCCCTGAAACAGCCGCCACTGGGCAGGGCAAGCACTGGCCGGCGGCGCCCAAGGGATACCAAGGGCGCCGCCCACCGGCCCCTGGGGGTTGGGGGGGGGGGGGGGGGAGTCTGGTTTGCCCTCCCACTTAAGAACAAGTTTTGGTATGCCACTGAGTGCATCTGAGGCACCCTAAAGGTTTCACTCAACGTACAGGCAGTCGACGCATCGCTCTTGACCTAAATGAATCAGATCGACCCGCCTTGCGTGTGTCTGGTCGGTCCTTTTTTTTTTGTAAGTGATTAGGCAGGCACCGAGCGACGGACTAGCTGAACCAATCAGTCGGTGGTTCCTGAGCCACGTGACAAGGCTCTCCGCAGGCGGGTAGGTGCGCGCAGCTACGTGGTGCGAGAGCAACGGTTGATTGCCAGAGCGAACCCGTAGCCTCCACTGCACTGACGCCATCGGAACTAGGGATGACGCGTGCTTGCCAAAGTCTGAGTTGGACCAGGTTCTACTTTCTCGAACTTTTAACGCGAAGTTCGACTGGAGTCCCACTGTAATGCACATGCGCGGAAATCGAGAACTATACTTCGTTTCAGCTAGGGTCCAGACGCAGCCGATGCTACAAGCGCGAGCTCCGGGCTTCCAGCGTTCCTGCCAAGCACGCGCGCTCGTGCAGTACAGGCACTGTCCAGGGCCACAGGCTCGTGCTTGTAGCATCGGCTGCGTCTGGACCCAAGCTGAAACGCAGTATAGCTGACGCCGTCTTGCGCAGGAAAAGTGCTATGGTATTTTACTTCTTGAGATTAATAAACTGAGACATTAAAAGTAGCATTGGTAATCATTTTATACGTAAATGTTATGTACTTTGACGTTCGAAAGCCTCGCCGCGTCCAGCGTTTTTCTATTTGTGTTGTCACGTGACATGATCCGTCGGAGTAACTCGGATCCTTTCGAGTAAGATTTGGAACACGGCCCATGAAGGCCGATTCACACAGCGCAGTACCGACTCGGCTCTGCGCTGTATGTGTGAACCGGCCTTCGGTCAGATTTCGTCGAACTTTACCAAAAGTTCGCAGCTCGCCGAACCAGTCGAACCTCGAGTTTCGAAAAAAAAGGTTCGCGAAACGTTCGCTACGCTTTGTGCGCGCGCTGCACAGCCGGACATTTCTCAATGATGGCAGTCACAGAACGACGACGACGCCGGCGAGCGCACGCACGCACACACAAAAACAAGAAACAAATTGAAAAGATTTGCGTCGGAGCTTTTGCGCTCTCCGAAGAAAGAGGTCAGCGGTCAGGTGTCGTCCGTCCCGCGACCAGTGCCGCCCTCTTTGCTCACTGGCGGCGAAACGGTGCAGTGAAAAGAAAAAAAAGAGTTCCGCCCCTCTCTTTGCCCGTTTTCGCGCCCGCCGATTCTCTCGGCTGTCCGTTTGTGTGCTTGTTGTCTGTTGCGGGGGTGCACACGTGGCGTGGCGCTTCTTTTTCTCCGCGCGAGACGTTGGCGGCTTCCTTCACCTACTGGCACACATTTTCGGCGCGGAACGTTTGTTTTCGTGCAGCGCGTGCGAGCGAGCGAGCGAGCGAGCGGTTTCTCTCGCCAACGGCCCCGCGATTTGCGTTGTTGTCCTCGCGGGGGTTGTCGTTGTCGGCCCGTTCTCTTTCACTTTTCTGGTTTGTCTTTCCGCACTTCCATACTCTTAAAATGCGCGCACATTTCATTACTTTAAATTTTACTATTTTTTTATTATTATTATAACGTGGCTGGTTTGTTAGATATCGTCAGTCCACCTTAGAGCAACAACGTGCCGGAAGTGTCGTTATTCTCTAAAGCTTTAGCCAGGCTTCGGAGTGGTAATGACATTCGAGCCGTCTTGGTTGCCAGTCGTGATAAGCCTTGTCTGAAATCGCCGGAAGCGCTCTTCCGTCCTTTAGAAATTTTAGAAACAGTTCGCGGCAAAGCAAATTGATATCGCCTACACCATATGGATAAAGATCAGGAAGGCGCATTTTAGTATCGTATATTGCCATTTGCGTCCGCTCTGCATTGAGCACCAAAAATGGCGGCGCCCACGACATAACCGGGGCTGGAGTGGCGACACCCTGAGCGAAACCTATTTAGGGCTCCAGTCGGTTCGTCAGGTATCTTCAGTTCACCTGCATTTCCCAGTCTTCAAAATAAAAATAATAATAATAAAAAAAGAACTGCATGCTACCTCCTTTTTTTTAGTATTTATTTGGAGAAAAAAAAATCTATCGAAACACTCATGTACATTAACATACAGAGCACTGGGTGTAACTGCGCAGTGTTCGTACGCCGCGGAAAATAGTTCTTACAAGATTTGGTTCATTGGAGGAAGAGGCGATGCTTTTTGGGCATTTGAGGCGTGTCTTGAAAAGATAACATATATCTGATCTAAACTTTACCTACATATATCTCAAGCCTCTACGTAAATAGGAAAATTATCAATGCTGTGCGTGGAGCCGGACTTTTTCTTCTTACTACGGTTCTTGAGGTGAGAACGAATATAGGAAAAACGCGTTGGAAGGATTCGAAACGTTAGTTTTAAGCCTCCAACCGTCTAACCATAAGGCCTTCTTTAAGGCCTTAACTTGCTCGGGGTTTCTTCGGGCCTTGGAGAAGTTGTCGGCCGCCACTCTGAGGCTTTCTGAATTTCTTCTTTTTCCCGGTAACTCGTGGTGTGCAATGACTCTTTAATTTTTGTACTTCGTTCGCCGCTGAGGAAAACTGTAATGATGGTATCACAACGCAGATTTTTTTCTTTCTATTGTTTCCAATTGCCGCCGTTGCACTACAGAGTCGGAAACAATGTTGCTAATGTAGTTCTTTTTCTTTTCTTTTCCTTCAGTCAACCTCGCTGGACATGGGAAAGTGGACATGTCAAACTTCGACCTCCTCCGTGTGCTCGGAACGGGTGGTAAGTGAATTTCCTCTTTCCCACAAGTACAAAACTGCGTCGGGGTCATCTGGTGACCGAGCTTCGCGGTGGCCAGCGTGTTCACACTGAGAAACGCCCATTTACAGGGAAGGCTGAGCAATTACTTTCGCTTTCGGAGAAATGAAAGGACAACTTATAATGTCTTTCTTTTTTCTTTTTGTTTCTTTCGTCAGAAATCACTTTCTTGTATGTGTCTCAATAGCAAAGCGAGAAAGGAAATAATAATAATAAAGACGGAAAAGCTCCGCATACTAGCGAACAGAAACGCACTTTTTGGAGATGTCGGAAGAGCACGAACCTTTTACTTGGTCTCGATATCACTTTAGTGTTAATTACTCGAGTCTACCAAACTTTTAAACATTGGACGGGTTTTGTTTTGGCGTAAAATTTTATGTTTCAAAAACGAAATTTGCGTAAAACCTGCGTAATTGTATAACTTGATCACTAACTATTTCTATTTGCTTTCTCCTCAATTCGTCTTCACCTTCATGAGCATCCTTTCTTTGGCTTTGTTAATTAATATTGCTCCACTTATTAAATAAATGGTTTTGTATAAGCCTTGCTTAGTAGGAATCAGTCCTGTTCTTTAGCTAGGGATATCGCGAACTTAGCGAGGATTGAGTTCGACCAGGTTCGAAACTTTTTCGAACACGAAAGTTCGAATTTTGTGCGCATGCGCTTAAATTTAGAACGAGCTGTCACCACTTGGTAGTGAAAAGGTGCAATATTTATTGGGTGTATTGGTTCATTGTTTCACATTATTTTTGAGAGAGAGAGAAAGGGAGACACTTTATTTCGGCACAACAGGTACTATTGTGACGCGGAAGGTGAGAAAAAAAAAAAGAAAAAGAGCTGCTGTTTTCAGCATGACATGTTCCATGGCCCCCCAAACATTTAGTTCAACGGTACGGGGTGTGTTATACGAAGACTCATAAATTCGTACCAGTAGGGCGGGATCGAACTATCAGCCGCGGCGTGCGTCGGTGATTGTAAAAAGCTTACTAATTCGTTAAGTAATTGACTAAAATTTACTCGTCCACTTTTCAATTATTGAAAATAAACAAATGGTTTCATTTCAATTGGAAACTTGCTGGGCTTCGTTGGAAAACCCCTAAATCAGTCGATGTTAGGAAGCGCGGGAGTGCGCTAAAGTTTCCACTTCTGCAGCAGGCACAAGGCTTTTCGATGCAAAAAACGCGGATGACAAAAATGTCATCCGCGGTTTTGCGATACTGTTTTGTAACTTCGAACTTCGTCAAATTCTGCTCAGATCGGAGGTTCGCCGAGCCGCCGAATTTCGCGACATTCCTAATACGGCTTGCTCCGCGCTCGATATATATGCTTTTTATTGATACTTTTTCAGTAACTTCTATGCGTTCTCTATGATAAAAACCGAGTTACTGATATTTACTTGAGTCTTATTCTGCTGCAAAGCGCCCCTTGTGCGCGTTGCAGCAACGCATTATAGGTTGGGATAAATCATTTTAGATTGGGATTTTCATAATAGCACATCGTCCAGTGGGCCAAAAGCCAAAAGGTAGAAAGTCAAAAGCCTGATTTTCAGTGCGACAATTTGAAAACACAGCGGACTATTTCGTACCTCCTCCCTTTCGTAAGTTCTCTGCCTTTTCACTGTGATACATCCGCGGTCCCAAAAGCGCGTCATGGGGTCCAAACTCACGTCACACGAAACCGGACCTCACTTATTCCCTTCACCCCTAAGCAGACATTGTGGTGGAAGCTACGCGCTTGCCGGACCACTCAGCCACCTCCCTTTCATCACCTGCCCTCATTCTCTGCGCGTGGGTATGCGCGAAGGGGTGTGATCACGTGGCAAGTGTGGCTGACCCAACGAGCACGTAGCTTCCACAGCACTGTCAGCTTCGGGGTGAACGGGTTGGGGAAAGCAACTTTTGTCTGAATTTTGAGCGACGGGCTAATCTTCTAGGGGGACAATGGCTCGCTCCGGGTACACAAACCAGATTCCGAGCAAGAGGGGCCTCACCTCTTTTCGTCTTCTTGAACTGTTTGGTGGAATGCGCGATTTATGAGTTGAGGAGGAAAGCTAAACAGGAAAAAGTTGGTAAAGCGTTTCATAGAAGGTCCCTGAAGTGGATTGCAAAGTTTAATTTTGTGATTGAACTAAGGACAGAGGCCTTAATCCTTTCCTCACGAACCGTTAAAACAGTTCAGAAACAGTTGGCAGTTGTGGGGTCGCGTTCAGTAGAGGACGGATTTGAAGGAATCACGACCATCTTTAATGCAAAAAAAAAAAAAAAACAGGTTCTGCTTAAAATTTGGTGGGGTCAAATCAGGAATCGCTATATTCAGGGATTACGAGAGCGAGAGGCTCAAGATACAAGAATTCACAGTTGAGGAAATCAATGAGTATAAGCACTTTGGAATATGGATTAACGATGGTACGGGGTACCTAATTGTCATTTGAGCGTGTGATTAATGCAACTGATAAAGGCAATAGGGATGTGTAACAGTGTAATAGGGCATCGTAAGGGAGATTTTGAAAGGGGTTATGATGACGCCGGTTCCTACTTTTCAAAATGTACAGCGAAGGCCCAACGTTTAGGAATGTTTACGCAGTATAGAAGCAAACATATGTAGTTTTATATGCTTTCGTTGGGTTTAGAATGTGAATCAATGAAACAATGTACCCCAGCAAATATTGCACTTTTCCTCTGCCAGGTGGCGCCAGCTCGTTTCCTCGACTATCGCGCTTGCGCACGAAGGTCGAACTTTAGCCGAAATTTTGTCAATTTCTTTTCATAAAAGTTTAAAAAAGTCGAACTGGTTGAACTGGCGACAGAAAAAATGTAAATGGGGAGCAAATATATTTAAAAGGGCGAGATAATTAATCACACTTTTGGTATCTAGGCTAGGTGGCGCAAGCTACCGCTCTTTATAAAGAGTACAGCTATTAGCTTCATCCATCGAACCGTACATGAACAGTAATTCGAGCTTTCGCCGCTGTTTGGGGAGGGCGCACGCACTCGTAAAATCCCGGGAAACGTCCATCGTCTTGAGCTGGTCTTGAGTACTGTTTCCACCGCGGTTGTGTGAAAAGTTCTCCAGCTGTGTCGAACCTTTATCTAATCTGCCCACGTCCCGATAAACATTGGGCTTTGGGACCAGAAACGACGCCGGGGGAAAAGTTCACGCTGCATAGCGCACAGCAAAACACAATGGAGGCGTTGGCTACGTGCGTAGGGCCGCAATGGCAAGTGGAGAAAGACCTTGTGGCTGCGCGGAGAGAGTTCGCGCACGGGGGGAAGAGGGACCAGCGGGCCGCAGCAAGTGTGTCGCGGCCTCAAAAATGCTCTGTCTCCCCATCTGTGCCAGTGGGTGAATGTCAGAGCCGCCGCGATGAAGCAACGGCCCATCAGGAGTCGGGCGGGCTGCCGAAGCCCAATGCGCGCGCTTCGCCGCTTTCTCTCTTGGCCGGCTTTCCGCTGCGCGCGTGGCGTGCGTCGGCGCGATCATTAGGCTCTCTCTGGGGGAAGGAAAAAAGTGAAGGCCCTTGAAAGCGTGTCGTAAGCCTCCCCCTCCTATCTTTTCCGCGGGGTTTTACCGGAAGAAGGTAACTGTCCCCCGTTACTTCCGCATTTGCACGGCCCTCGCCCCTGATTTCCCTCAACGGGTGCATCCCAGAGGCTTGTCATCAAACCCACTGGAATTTCCCAAAGCTAAAGCCCCTTTAAACGGAAAAGTAACGTGATTCCTCCTCTCCCAGCTTCTTTCTACCTGGCTGCACGGCGCCATTTTTGAGCGAAGTCGTCGGCGAGAAGGAATAGTTTGAACAATGAAATGAATCACACAACTTTTTTGTTTATAAATGGAGTTTGATTTGGGTCTATATGTATGACGCCGATCGTCATGATAAGTCAGATGATTAGCTCAACTTTGTTGATTTTCATGTTGGTGAAAATAAACATGTGGTTCCAATTAGGAACTTGGCGAGTGTCATTGTAAACCACTAAATTAATCAACTTGCCTTGCATCTGTTGCGTTACTGGTAACTTTAGCACACTTGCACACTTCCCACACACTTCAAGTCCTTATGATGTTTGCCAATTTACTGGTTTTCAATGATACATCAGGTTTCTAACTAAACCACATGTTCGTTTCCACTAATAAAAAATAATAAACATATTTGACATAAATATCTTACTTATCATGATAACTAGCACCCTATATTTTGTCCCCATTGCCTGATAATTCACCAGCACAGACTGCATTGTGTACCCTTCACATTTTGCTTTTTACGACATCTGTCTGAACTGATGTCAAAACCCTGCATATTCAGGGGCTTATCCCAAATCAACAAAATTTGGAAGCTGGCCTGTAATTCTGGTAACCGGAAAGGGATGTCAAAATCAGTGAACCAACCGACCCACTTTTAAACATTTTGATATACTTTGGGTTGACTGACTGGACGACTAAAATACATTGTGCTGACACCGACCAGAGTAAATTTTGGTTATAGAGATATCACAAACCTTCTGAGGTTTTCTAACTTTTAGCTCTAGGTTCGACTGAAGTTAGACTATTGCGTGCATAGTTAAGAATGAGCTGACATCGCCTGGTGGAGGTGTACAGCATTTGAACAAACCGTTAAAACTGTTTACTTTTGTATTGTGTAAACATTGGCAATTTTTTTCTAAAATTTAAAACAGGCTATTATAAAAATAACTATTTACCAAAATTTTAATTTTTTTTATAGAAGTCAGGCAACACTGTTTTGGAAGTCACCTTCTAGGCTAGGTGGCGCAAGCTACCTCCTGGTATAAAGGGTACAACCATTAGCATCCATTCATCCATCCATTGTCAAGTTTTGCCAAAAGTTAAAAGGTTTGCCGAACCAGTCAAAACTTTGTGAACTGTGCATAATTTGCTTTCCTACAAGTTCAGCTTGATGCATTAAAAATTAAGGGTAACTGCAAAGAAAAAAAAGTGTTTTTTTAAACAGCCTAATTGGGACAAGCATGTCACAAAACAAATCTTCCATGAAAAAACAAATTTTTTTCTAGCAATATTTACGCCACAGAACGTAATTTAGTCAGAGTCCCAACCTCTCCGCATTTGAAACTCCCGCTCTTTCGACGCCCGCGGAGTGGCTGGTATACGTCACTCCGTGACGTATAGCAGCTACTCTGTGACGTATAATAGGAACTTTGTGGCGCGCGATTCAAAACGGGTGAAATAGCCGCAAACTAAAATCAGTCCTGCGCAATAAATATTGCTGTAAAAAATTTTGTTTTTGGCGGAAAAATTGTTTTGTGACATGCTTGTCCTAATTAGGCTGTTTAAAAATACACTTTTTTTTTCTTTGCAGTTACCCTTTAAGTGTTCCCTCCATTGTATGGACATTACAGATAAAATGATCTAACTAAAAGAAAACTGTTTTCTAAAGATTTGTTTTAATGTGATTTCAACATTCGGGTTTTTGCACCAAGCTAATGCAATTCACCCTGACAATGATCGCCACACCCTGCTTCCAGTTTAGCTTAATGTGCACCAGGCCATGTGCCAATTCATTCGAGTAAGATATAACACTAGAAAATATAGGATGTATGAACTGCTTTTCAGTTCACTTTCCAAGGACAGTAACTCCTAATACAGTCTATTTTGTTTAGTTACTGGCATTAATATTTGAAATTGTTAGTTATCCTGTTACAGCAACATTACCATTATGTTCCTACCTTCGTGGATGATTTATTGAAAATATATTGGTTGTTGCTTCAGGTTCCTTCCGCCTCAAGGTAAAAGATGCAGCAGTAATATGTACTAAAGCAACAAAAACAAACAAAATGACACCCTGAAAAAAAAAAAGTGCCCCTGAAAAACAGGGACAAAGCAGCACCAGGCCTTAAGTTGTCGCCAATCCCTACTCTTTCCCTTGTCTTTAGTGCTTTTAGTATGTAATGAACCAAGTAACCCAACTTAGACAACCCAGATGCTTTGCACATTGCATGGGGACCAGGCACGTATCCAGGGGACGGCCCATGAGGCCCAGGCCCCCTCGAAATCTTCCATTCTGCTGGGGCCTCCTCTCCCCCTCCTCCTCATACAACATTTTGTCATGGGCGGGCCCCCCCCGAAATAAAATTCTGGCTACGTGCCTGATGGGGACCATATAGATGTTCATCGTTCACAAATCATTGTTTAATTGTCCATGGCTAGTCTGTATGGGTCATACCTCTTATGAATTGTCTAGGCGGTGTCAGTGCCCATAATTTACATTTGCCTAAAATTGAAAAAAAGGGGAAAAAAATGTGACGCCAGAAACCTCTTAACGTTCCTCCCTACATTGTCCGGGCTTCACCCGAACTCCAGGTATGCCGATGGGGAACCTTGACATTTAGACCAGTGCCCGTCATGCCGCCTGCCCAAATCCCATTCGTGGCACGCGAAGAAACGGAGAAAAGAGATAGAAAGAAAGGAAGGTGAAAAAAGAAAAGAAAGCTCCCTCCCACAATCGAGGAAGAATGGACGGAAGCAATTCCGTGACCCACTTGTCGGGGAGAGCCCTCGGAAAAACACCAGCTTCCTGCCTCTCTCACTTGCTTTACCCAACTGCTGAAAAGACGCCGTGACACAGAAATATTGCAAACGTACATACAGCAAACAAACAATCGGAAAACATTGCCAATGCTATCTCGCGCCGTTTCTCTTGTAACAAGCTTTGTTTCGCTCGGTGGACGGAGCCGGGCTATCTGACATCTCGATTCAGAGATGACAAGCCAGATGACCCGCTGTCTCTCTCGGTGACAAGTGTGGGAAGTGAAAGTAACGGCCATGCTGAGAGCACACTGAGAAAGACTGTCGAGAGTCCTCCGTGAAGTAGTGTGCGCTGTGCAAGGGTTGGAACCAGCCTCTGTAAAGTAAGATACATATTGCAAGTGTTCAGACCAGCCTCCGTGAATCAGTATGCAGCATTGCCAATATTGTATGAACCAGTATGCACAATGCAAGTGTTGAAACTTGCCTCTGCAAAGTAGTATGCACATTGCAAGCATTCAAAACCCCAGCCTGTGTAAAAGTAAGGTGCACATTGCAAATGTTGAAACCAGCCCTCATGAAGCAGTATGTGCATTGCAAGTGTTGGAATCTGCCTCTGCGAAGTAGTTGCATGCATATTGCAAACGTTGGAGGCTGCTGTGGAGCAGTATGCACATTGCAAGTGCTGAGACCAGCCCTTGCAAGTGCATATGACACTTTCAAAATGGGGCGAAAGGCAGCAGGTGTCGAATTGTTTCTGCTGGTTGATCTCACTGCTGTCATATTGGTCCGTTTTGCAACCCTGCTACAAGTACACTGCAGCTTTCACTCTTTTTGTTTTATGCAGGTGCTTGAGATACACAATAAAATTTAAGCATTACTGCTGTATGTAACAAACTTGCATTCTTTTTTGTGCTTCTGAAAATATTTTTTTATTATTTCAAGTTAAAAAAAGCTACACCCCTTTTCTTTAATTTTTATTTTTACCGGCACGTATATACAATTGTTCTCTCTGGAATTGTTTGCCATGACATTCCCTACCCCTCGAGCGTATAGGCTACAACCTTTCGCTGTTTTCCTTTTTTTTTTTTATATGTATAAAAGTTCTACATGTATGCCTCCGCATACTGTGCTCCCCCCCCCCTCCCTATGTAATGCCCCAATGGGGCCAATAAATGATTGAATGAATGAAACATTCATTTAGCTTTTGTCGGCATTTGCTCGACATTTGTGTGGCTAACATATTTATAGAAGTGCAAAAGGTCTGATGGTGTTAGTGGTGTCCCTTAGCATTGCGAAGTGAAAGGTTAGCATGGCAAACTAGCAGCTTTAAGTGCCGGTAAAGGGCACATGAGCTTTGCCTCTTGACGATGTGGACCCGAGTGGCACAGCCGTTTCGATCCATTCTCAGGCTAAGAAAGGGTTCATGACAGAGATCTTCCATTTGCAGTGCCTACAGATGCCACACAGTCAAAGTTGCAAATCTCTATAATTGTTCTGGCTCTTGTAATTTCACTAAAGTGATATCACGATTGGTGATATCTTATCAATGAGCTGTGCTGTGCCTATGAGCGGTGCTGTGCCTATTGAGCTGGTGGTGGAAATTTAGGCTTCCATCTCAAGTTACTAGGACCTGTTTCAAGATTTCCTTGTTATGTTTACTTTTTTGTACATTATAATCTCACCCGCATCTGTAATGCCTCTGGGCCCTGAGGGTACCAATAAATAAATGGATAAAATTAATAAAAGTTAGATAATATTGCATGAGCGTTTTCAAGGCTGCTTTAAAAGTAGTTGAGTTGATCAGTTACTATTTGAAACTTAACATTATGTGTGGCCACTGGTGATTAGTGTCCCTAGTCTGGGCATTGAATTTTATTTATTTACCTTAAAAGTATCCCTGGCCGATACATTATTTAAGGAGATGCTACTTTACAAATATATACTTATACCTCTGTCAGACGGGCACCGAAAGGACCTTTGTGCCAAAGGCCTTCAGGATTTTCAAATGACCTTTAGGTTCTGCCATGCCAGACAGCTCAAGTAAATGTCATTTAGACGATGTTTACAGCAATTGAAGTCTCGTAGCTCGAATCAGACGCATACGTCATGTTCACGCCAAACAAAAAAATATTTTGAGTGGTATAAATATTTTTAAAGTTTTTCTTAAGCAAAAATATATTAAAAAAGACAAAATCACGAGTTCAATCGAGTGATTACAATGAAGTCCACTTTAAGCCCAAGCAAAGTGGTTTTTGGCAATTAGTGGCAACCCTGAGGCGTCTCCCTCGCACTCAGTCCTAACGTTGCTCAGTGCTACCGTTCTTTTCCGTGCTTCTGCTATGCTTTTGCCCTGTTTGGTTCGGCGTTGTGCTCGCGCTCCAGGTTCATCGCATGCGTCGGAGGTCCTCCACCCGATCCTCCCAAGAGTCATATCAGCACCCAGGTCACCTCAACGCTCCAATGGAAGCGCGGCGACCCCTTCTTACTCGTGGACTCTCCTCCGTCGTTCGACGTATCGCACGACGCGAGAGTGAGATACAGAAATATATATGTGCAAAAAAACATTAAATATATACAGTACAAATAGTGATACGCTATTAAAGGATGATAAAATATAAAGTAGAGAAATAAAAGCTAGACAACTATGGTTGTAAGGAAAATCGAGAGGAGGAAAACCGAAGTGCCGAAGCGGACGGCGCGAACAGGCGACTGACGAGGCCTACTAGATAGCTGGGGCCGTGAGTACAGCAAACTATTAGTAGAGAGAGGTTTGTACAAAATATACGTGAAACACGCTCTTTTTCAATAATAAAAATACCAAAAACATTGATTTTAGATATCAGTGCAATCTTTTATTTCAATTCGCTTTTCTAGTGTAGGCCTTTAGCTGACAAAAGTAGGCCTTTAGCAGCCGCAAAGGAGTTGCGGGAACTCATGTTCACGAAAAGGACCTTTACGCTAAATGCCATTTGAGTTACAGTGTGGCACTGCCTAAATGACATTTACACTGAAGGTCCTATAGCGTAAAGGTTCTTTCAGGTGCCCCTCTGACAGGGGTATTAGCCTAGAAGTGAAAATAAGAGACATTGAGAAAGCATGCCAAACACAGGTTTCATTCCTGTCAACATTATTCGCAAGTGGACTCTGCATGTAGCGATTGCTAATATGGAAGTTTGGGCAAGTTAGTTATTTGCATTGCATCCTTAGTCTTATTAGGGGAAGCGATGGAATATCTAGCGAGAAGGAATCATTGATGCTAAGCAACCCAGGCGAAAATGAGTCCACTTCCAGCTGGATTATGGAACTGGAAATGAGGCAGTCCAGCTGGATTCCAGCTGGAACCAGTTGGAATCCAGCTGGACTGCCTCATTTCCAGTTCCATAATCCAGCTGGAAGTGGTCTGATTTTCGCCTGGAAGGCATCTGTTCTGAATCATGTGGTCTTGCATTTTTTATGAGTCTGAACTGACCTGTTTGGTCAGTTCAGACAGGCCCTGCCACTCGACTTGGTCATCTGCTTCGCCGTCTGCCATTGACCGTGGCAAGTTTTTTGGCCCTATTTTGTACAGGAAAAGAGCTACGCTTTGCAATTTGCATGATAAAACCGACCTGTGAAATACACCTTTGACGAAAAGTTTAGATTGCTACGTTCAGGCGCCAATTTTTACGGCCCATTATAGATCAAGCCTGGGTATTTCAAACACCTTATACTTCCACTTGAGCATAGTCTTTTGCTTGCTGTTTCTATATTTTAGGTATCAAGGTTGGTTCGCATATTTGCGTCCTTTTTTTAACCACATACCACACTGGCATTGTCTATTAGATAGCCCGGAACACTTCAAACCAGTGTATATATTTTTATAACTTTTTTACACATCATTCTTCACTTGAAGCAATTTAGACAATGTTATAAGCAACCATTTCTGTGGACAGTGCAAAAATTTGATCTCGCAAATCCTGGAAAACCTACATACCGAAACCTTAGACGGAGGCAATGGAGGACAGAACACATCCTCTTAATACATGTCATCTCTGCTGAAACGTTTGTCCTTTTTTGCCTCCGTCTCGGGTTTGAGTATGTCGAATAACAACCAGCTCACCTGCCTAATAATGTTGACTGCAAAACCTTCATTTAGTTATGTACAAGTCGGAAGTGTTCCAGTGCCACCCAATAAGCATCAACAGCATGCCAGCGGTTTTTTTGTTTGTTTATTTATTTTATTATAAGTTACTGCTGGCTGTTAAAAAATATTATCAAGAATACCACACGCATTTTCACTATTTACAGCATCTGTGGATCGGCGTATTCCATTTGTCGACACATTTAACACAGAAAGAGTTGCTAAAAGAGTGTGATAAAGCGATGAGTCGCAGTGGTTACAAACCAGCCTTTAAGCGATGACAAATGGGAAACAATTGGGAGTCGGAAGACACATATGCACGTCCACTGCAGATCCTCTTGGTTCCTGGATCGATAGATGCCGTGATTGAAAGGTTATAGCCTTTGTGTGACGACAACCTCTTTGTGACGTTGCAGCGTACGGGAAGGTGTTCCTGGTGCGCAAGGTGGGAGGCCAGGACGAGGGAAGCTGTACGCCATGAAGGTGCTCAAGAAGGCCTCCATCGTGCAGAAGCAGAAGACCCTGGAGCACACGCGCACCGAGCGCCAGGTCCTGGAGGCCATCCGCCAGTCGCCCTTCCTCGTCACCCTCCACTATGCCTTCCAGACCGACGCCAAGCTGCACCTCATCCTAGGCGCGTTGCCCTTCCCATGCTCTTAGCTAGTAAATGAGGCACGTACGGTGCACATGAGCTAACCTAGGCTGACTGAACCCAAGCTAACCTGGCCTAATTTCTACAAATCTGACTTAGCCTATACCTAACTTAAAATAACCTAACCTTACCTGACATAAAAAACTACTGTAAAATATCATTGAAGTGCTCACTTCGTTCAAGCACCCACTATTAACATTTCTAAAACTTGTGAATTTTGCAAATTATACATTAAGCGTCCGATTTCCGGACAAGTGCCCATGTCTAGATTAACCCAGTTTTCAGTGAAAGTGGGGTGGGCACTCACCTATTTTACAGTAACCTGACCTAAACTAATCTAACCTAGTTCAGCCTAAACCAATCTAACCTAGGTAGTTTAGCCTAATCCAATCTAACCTAGTTTAGCCTAAACTAATCTAACCTGACCTGACCTGACCTGAGCTGACGTGACCTGACCTGACCTGACCTGACCTGACCTGACCTGACCTGATGTAAACTAACCCTGGACCTGACCTGACCTAACCTAACCTATCATAACCTAGCTAACATAATCTGTCCCAGCCTGACCAAACCTAGCCTAGTCTAGTCTAAACTACAGCAATCTTTTAACCTAAATTAAGCTGATCACCTCTCCTAACCTGACTTGACCTGATCTGACATATTATGATCTAACCAATTTAGCCTAAACTAATGTCGCCCTGTCTGTACTCAGTCTCGAGTGTGAGCCAAACCTACAAGTTGCCCGCTTCCAATCCTGAGCATGTAAATGCCATCTGATTTCAGTCTGCTTGAATGCGGATCTCTGCTAGGTGAATCGTTGGATGCGTTAGAAACACGGGTTTATAGTAAGTTACAGCTCAAGAAAGTAGGGTGAAGGAAGGGAGGGCCGCGGAGGAGGGAGCAGACGGAACGCTGGAAAGCAGAGGGGGAAACCTAGTCCACTCTCTAGCGTTCCGTCTGCTTCCTCCTCCTAGCCTTCCTTTCCCTCGCCCTACCTTCTTGAGTTGCAACGGACTGTAGTGTGAACGGCTTGTAGTTTTATCTCAAGTTAGAGGGAAAATTATACACTCTAGTTTATTCTAAACTAGTCTTAGCATAGTGCATGTGCCGAGTCATGATGAGCTAAACCTGCAATATGTGCATGTGCCTAATTTAAGTAAAGACAGACATGTAATGTGAAACACTGCAGTGTACCGTAATAAGAACACTAAGTAGAGCTGCAAAATAACTGATAAATTATATCAACAAATGTGGAATTTCCCAAATCGAAGCTGGTTTGAGAAACATGTTACTCGGTCCAAAATTACCGTAGTTCTCAATTGCCCACACAAAAACAAGATTTTAATGCAGTTAATGCTAAGTGAAACTTTAAAGGCTTGGAACATTAAAAAGAAAAGAATATAGCTACCCGTTTTTGGCCCTCACTTGAATTACCCTAGATATGTATTATCAATGCTAACCGAGACATGGGTGCCAAAAAACACTTAAAAGAATTTGGTTCTCATCAGTTAAAAATAACAAAACTTGTTAGAGAAGGGGATGCATACTTCATAATTTTGCCTAAACTAATGTCGCCTTCATAAATTCCAGAAAAGTGAAATGTTACTGTTTGAAAGTGATTGATTTTTAAATTTGTTTTGGTTGAAATGAGCACTGAGCAGCACACTTCATTACTATTTCAAATAAGTTACAGGACATAAGATCTGGCACTTGATTTCTCGTTTTAACAAACATATTTCTTCATTGCAGATTACGTCAGTGGGGAGAGCTCTTCACCCACCTCTACCAAAGAGACCACTTCATCGGAACCCGAAGTCAAGATTTACATCGGGAAATCATTCTGGCTCTCGAGCATTTACACAAGGTAAAGAAAGGAACAGTTCGAGTCAGTCGTCCTAAAGTATGCTTTGTTTTTGTGGTTTTAAGCATTGCATGTTTTCTGTACCTGTCACTCCAGACTGTTTCTGAAGCTTACCCTGGTGCTTTTATCTTCAGTACTGGAGATCAATAGGACTGATCCTCAAGTTCCTGATCACCCTTCTTTGGGCCGATTAGGTTGATTGCACAAGTGAAATACAGAAAGTTCGATAGCTATATAACTGACGAAATGATGAAAGGAATTGTAGTTCATTCACACCTAAGCTGCCAGTGCGGTTAAAGCTATGTGAAGGTTGGACCAGCGATGCGTCTATCTTTCGTCACGTGGTCATGCTCCTGCCCACACCCACGATCAGGAAGAAGGGTCAGGTAATGAAAGGGAGATGGTTGATTGGTTCAGCGGGCACGTAGCTGCCACTGCACTGCTAGCTTAGGAGTGAATGGGGTGTAGCAAAAGCTGGAAGCCCATTCACAAAAAGAGGGACTTTCTGAAACAACATCGCCACGAAACGGCCTGTTGGCTTCCGGGAAAGTTGCTTAATGTACGTTGGCGGAAACGCGAAGCAGCATCTGGGCATTTTCATGACCATCTTAAGGGCGACTTGACAGATGGAAAGCAGCTGTTTCGTTAGACAATGCTCTGAGGGCTGCATCTATTGAATGGCGGGGTCTACCTACACGCTTGTGGGAGTGCCCAGATTCTGAGGCTGCACAATGGCATCGGACGCAGGAAAGGACAAAGTGCGAGCCAAACGGGTAATCTGGACGGATTCGTGTAATAATAATCTTTATTTCCTTTTTTCATTTCATTAAAAAGAGGAAGGCAAGGCAAAAGCTGCTATATTTGCAGTCTGACGAAGCATTGCCTCCTTCGTGCATTATGATAAAAAAAAAACGAATAAAACAAGAAAATATATTTCAAACAATAAAAGAAACAAGTCAGCAACAAAGCGATAAAAGTTGTAGCACACCCAGCCAATTTCCAATGTCAGGCTATGTAGCATACTCTCAGATTCCCTAGTAATATCCATGTTTTTACCTTCCAGTTCATCAAAAAGATGTTTTAAAGGTACACTGACAGGGTAGGGTATTTATGTTCGCCAAGGTTTTTATTTTTACATGACATATGAGAGCCCAATCACCCAGAGCACAATTTGCGGCTCGAAATTTGTTTTCTTTTCGCCTGAAAACTGCAGAATGAGAACTGGCCAGTTTGAGTCACGCTCACTGTTTTTTCCGTGGTCATATGCCGTTTTCTGTGGTTTAGACATAACCATCAAAGACAATCAGAGTTGTGAGTCATTGAAAACAGACTCAATATTAAAAATAGAAGGAAAATACAATACTAATGTTTTGTGGCTTCTAAAAAGCTGCAAATACGTTGATTGAAAATAAAAAGTTGCATAGCCAAGCGACTTCTGGCAACACTCTCCTCCTCTAGATTTCTTGTTCCTCCCCAGTCCAGTTCTAGTTTCGGTTTCGAGCAGTTGCATTTTTTTACTTTGTTAAAAATGTATGTGTTGCTGTAGTAAAATATTTATTGGGTAGTCTTCTTACATCATAAATCACCTAACAAGAAATGAAATTTAATTTCGGGGGTGTCAAGGTTCCTTTAAGGATGTTAGACCATAATCAGTGCTTGCAGCAGGTGTGGATTTGTGGGTTAGGCTTGAGGATTAGGCTCGAGGGGAGATTTAATAACACAAGCATTAATGCCACCGACAGATTTAATGTCACGGAGCCACGCAACATCACAGACGAAGATAATTGTCATTTCAACAAGACCAAAACATTTCCTCCTACAGAAAAACTAATGTATGTCCTTTTTCATTAAAAAGTTGCTTTTGGGGCTGGGGTCACTTCCTTTGACCCCTTTAATCCATGCTTGGTGCAGAATGATAACACATTTGTTATCACTTTTACCTTTTAGTTTTGTTTGCTCTTTCCTAAGAGAGAAAGTGAACATGTAAAAAGTGAATCTATGTCCCTGTCCGCAGCTGGGCATAATTTACCAGGACATCAAGCTGGAGAACATCCTGCTGGACTCCCAAGGGCACATCGTCCTGACAGACTTCGGACTAAGCAAGGAGTTTCTTCCTCACGAGAAGGCAAGTCGGCAACTGGGGGCGCGTTGGTGCAGCCTTTTGACCTACTTGCAGACTCCGCTGCTTCCTTGTTTGTTTTCGTGTTTTCGCTTTTTCTTCCTCTTTGCCGCTCACCTACTTTCCTCTTTCTTTTTCTCGGAGCCTTCTCTCCCTCCTCCTTGTTAGCCTCGGAGGCCGCGGAAAGAGAGGGAGGGGACATTTATTTATTTAAAGGGGACACCGGTGCTCTTGGAGCAATTTTTGTCGCCAGTTGCACAACGGGAATGAGTTGCGTGCACAAATGGCGCATTTTTGTCGGCGGCTTCCGCAAATATTGTTGTAACTGGGGCGGGGCAAATGTCGACGGGTCGATCCAGCTGTTAAGCAACAATGCATAGCGTGAAATAGAATCCTATGAAAGGTTAGCGGATGTGCGAGCTTGAAATCGACAGACGCATAATTGCCGAAAGGCTATAGCAGTTGCACCTGCTGGTGACCTTTTTAACAGCTGATGTCACGGACGTCCTGTTAGTGACCTTTTGAATGGTTAGAATGGAGCAAATGGAGACGAGATGGAGGTGTCCATCAAGATAATAATAGGTTGAAGACATTAATGATTAATATAACTGTACTGAAGATATCATATAATGGATGCATGCCACTCTTTCTCGAAATTAAATGCGAGAGTACTTTCATCTTGAAATCGCCGTCTTGCGCGATACAGCCATCCTGCCTCCAATTCTTAAATTTGTTTTTACCCTGTGCCACAAACAGAAAATAACTTTAATATTAACAAGGAAAAAAAAAGAGAAGAAAGTAATGAAAGCCAGACAGGCTTGTTGGTTTTGTAATGAAATACTTTAAAACTATGAGGCCTTAGTTGTTTCTTTAGTAATTTTTAATGGAAAAAATAAAACTAAAAGGAGGAGAAACAAAATTAAAACACACCTGTTTGCAGAAGAGAGTGGGACTGCGGCTTTGAATGGCTGCCGTTCAATTGTGTAGTAGTTGCCGACCAATTTTTCGGACTCAATGGGGACCAAGAAAGCGTTTGAACAATAAAGCAGTTAAAAAAATCTACAGATTACAAAAGTTGGCTTTATTGAGCCTAAGTGGGCTTCAAAAGTCGCAAAGACTACCTTGTTCCATGTTACGCTTGCGGGTGATCATGTCTGCGTGCATTCGGACCAACGTCATGTTGTCACTGTACACATTAGACAGCAACATTACATTTGTTACATCGGACGCTCGTTGTTGTCATTGGAGTCCGAGTCTGAGTCCTCTGGTTGTGTGGGGACTTGGCGCATAATTTCATTGCCCGTGAGTTCTGCACACAGTTCGAGGTCTTTGTCAAGATCTGCGAACGCACGGAATCTGGGAGCCTCAGGAATGTTCATTCCAATGTCGCGCAGGTCGGCGAACAGGCACTCATTGACATCCACTGCTGTCGCGACGTCCTCTGCCTCTTGGCGGTCCAGCCTTGCTTTATCTAAGGGCTCTTCACTGGCACAGAAGCCTGCGTGGTCGAGGCAGTGGGCCATTGTCGATGGCTGAAGGGCCTTCCAGGCATCCGTTAGCATCTTGATTGCCGGATAGAGGTCTGCCGAATAACCCTTCCCATTGTTGAAGCAGAGGACTGTGCAGCAAAGCACAAGAGCACGGCACGGCAGCATAATCTCCTGGTCTATTGACTGGAGCACACTCGTATTGTTAGGCGGCAAAAATTCAAGCCGGATGGCTTTGAGGTTGTCTACAGTCCCGTGCGCTCTGCTGTTATCGACGAACATTACCACATGTTGCTTTTGGTGCTCGAACAACCGGTCTGGATGGCGCAAATAGCCTTTGAACAAGCAGTGAGTAATCCACGCCTCGGTGTTGCTGCAATATCACACGGTAAGCTGCTCCAAATCTCTGAAACTCCTTGAATCCCTTGTCGTGCCGATAACGAGGAGTTGGAATTCTTGTCGCCGACGGATAAATTCTTCATCCCTTTAGAACTCCTAGGGTTTTTCGCCTTCCCAATGACGAGGAGCGGCAACTTCTCAGTACCCAACTCGTTTGCCCCGACTATGATGGTGATTCTTTTCTCGCTGTTTCCCTCCTATGCAGGATTCATCATTAAAACAGAATGTCCGGTCCAATAGCACCTTGAAAAATAGGCCCGTCTCATCACAGTTGAAGACATCTTCCGAGCAAACTCTTGCAGTAATGACTTCAGCTTGTTCAAGCGGTAGTCCGTCACACTGGTCTGGTCGACGGTTCCACTCTCCGTGCGCACAATTTCCTAAACAATATTTCATGTCGCTTCTTGAAACCACGCAACCATCCATCAGTGAACTTGAAGTTCTCGATGTTCATTTTCAGTGCAAGAGTCTCTGCTTTCTGCTTGGGGGCGTCACTCGACACTGGAAAGTTCTTCGAAAGCACTCCTTTCAATCAAAGTTGCAGAGCCTCCTCCAGGGCTGGGTGTTCTCTTTTTCTGTCATTATTTTGGTGTTTGTTGTGCGAGCTGTCAAGCATGGACAAGATACTTGCCTTGTTTTTTCCCGTAGTCCGATAACGTCTGCTTGGACAGCTGGAACTCTTTCGCCACGTCTGCTTGCATCCCATCCATTCTCTATGAGCTTCAGGATCGCCGCTTTCTTCTCGGGCGTCATTGTTGAGTACTTTCCTCACTTCCTCCGTATACCCGGCGGAGGTGCAAGAAGAGGTGGGGCCACAGGGATGACCTCAAGGACGAAACGACAAAACTGTGAGTCATTTTGGCGCAAAGTTTAGAAGCTGATAACAGTGTACTCCACACTTGACGGATAGTGAGTGGTGCAAAAACGGAACAAAAAATTATTTGGAGACGGAAAATCAACCTAGCAAAGAAACGGAGAGGATGACGACGATGATGCGGAGCAAGGAAAGTCACGGTTCCTCGTCGATGTTGAGAATAACTAGCGAGTCCGAATTTACGACGCCCGAAAAATCGGTCGGGGACTGTAATCAGTCTCAGCTGGTGGAAGCAACCCTTATATTGTATTGCCTGGAACATATCTCCAACTGGTTTGTTTACCACGTCCTAAAATCCGGTCCCTTGATTTCCGCCTGATGATGTCATATGGCAGTGTCGTGTTGTCACTGGCCGCGATCCTAGCGGGGCCACTGCAGCAGGACTATGGCACGTAACTGGCCATGGTCCTTCCAATGAAGTCCGGCCCACAACCCGCTCCTGGCAGGCCTACTGCTACCAACAAAAAAATGAGGGCGCGTAAAAGAATAACGTTTGAAGCACACCAATCACACAAGCAAAAATACAAAAAAAAAAAAACGCCAAAAGAACGAGAGAAATTGGCTTATTGTAGGCGTGTCCTCATCTATTATTCACTGGACAATGTCTTATCACCAGCATCACTATTCTTAGCCCCCTTTCATATCTGGGTAACTATGTATATTAAAATTCCCTTGCATTCCCATGCATGTTGTGCTTAGTGTCCTGTGTCATATCTGTTGCATATTGTCAGCATTAGTTCTGTTACGTATCCTCTTTAGTCTTCTTTTCCTTGTGAGCATGCCAAAGTTCCTGTGTGCTTTGATCCCTGCCTGATGAGTTTTCTGGGTCCTAATTATTGTGTAATGTCTTACCTGGCTAAATATTGATTTTTAAAATTAATGTATATATGTATTCTGAAATAAGATTACTGCACAGGTGAGCTGATAAATGATTATAGTGAAATAAAACCTTTAAACTAGGGACGAAATTGGGACAGCACAACGCCGTTGTTGTGTTGTGTTGTTTCATTTTTACAGCGGAGCTCTTGAAAGCTAGTTTCCCCAGTTTCGTGTCCATAGACAAATAATCTCAACACAAAACTCTGGACAGCTACCACCATCTATGAGCGACAGTGGCAACCAGACGACCGGCTTGCCAGTTGTCTCGTTGCCACCGTTGCTCATAGATGGCGGCAACCTTTCCAGCCTTTCCACTCTGGTTTTCACCAGAGTGGAAGGGCTGAATTTCTCTAGGCGTTGTCCTAAAAGTCGTCCTCGAGGACGACGTCCTCTAGGCGACGTCCTCGAGGTCGTTCTAGAAGTCGTCCTTGAGGTCATCCTAGACGTCGTCCTTGAAGTCGTCCTAGACGTTGTCCTTGAGGTTGTCCTAGACGTCGTCCTAGAAGTCATCCTTGAGGTCATCCTAGACGTCGTCCTCGAGGTCGTCTTAGAAGTCGTCCTTGACGTCGTCCTTGAGGTTGTCCTAGACGTCATCCCTGAGGTCGTCCTAGACGTCGTCCCTGAGGTCGTTTTAGATGTCGTCTTAGAAGTCGTCCTTGAGGTCGTCCTAGACGTTGTCCTCGAGGTCGTCCTAGAAGTCGTCCTTGAGGTCGTCCCTGAGGTCGTCCTAGAAGTCGTCCTTGAGGTCGTCCTAGATGTTGTCCTTGAGGTCGTCCTTGAAGTCGTCCTAAACATCGTCCTTTAGGTCGTCCTAGACGTCATCCCTGAGGTCGTCTAGGATGACCTCAGGAACGACGTCTTTAATCTTTAATCTAGCTTGGACCAACCCTGGTTTATTTGCAGGTTATCCTTCTCTTGAAATGGTTGTGGAATTTATTCAAAATAGCCAGGGAAAACCTGAAAAAGTCGTAGATTTTGAAAGAAGTAATTTGGCAGACAGCCTGCTCTAGGTCACGTCTCCCCCTAACCACGAAAGCACCTTCCGTTCACCACTGCAGGACCAGCGGACATACTCGTTTTGCGGCACAATCGAGTACATGGCTCCGGAGGTGGTCCGGGGTGGCAGCACGGGCCACGACTTTAGCGTCGACTGGTGGAGCGTCGGGGTGCTCACGTACGAGCTCCTCACCGGAGCGTCGCCCTTCACTGTGGAAGGGGAGCGCAACAACCAGGCCGAGATCTCAAAGTGAGCACGCTCCGCAGTCGGTCTCTCTGTTTTTGCCGCCCGAAGCACGAAGCATGGCACACGGGTAGAAGGTAGCAGGGTCGGTCTCAACGCAGAACTGCATTGTAACGGGAGCCAAGTCAGATTTCGTGACTGTCCAAAGCGTGCGTGTTGTGACTCGGTAAAAAGCAGCGGGGTTGGCCACCTGCCAAACGCCCGTGCCGGCGACCAACTGCTCGTGTTCGCACATGTCGTGTGTCAACGTGCGACGAGTCGCCCCACACCACAGTGCAACCTGCTTATAACGATAGCAGCTCTATAATCTGTTGCAACTCAAGAAGGTAGGGTGAGGGTAAGACGGGCGGGGGGAGGAAGCAGACGGAATGCTAAAAAGAGAAGGAGGTTTCCCCGTCTCTTTTCCAGCGTTCCGTCTGCTTCCTCCTCTCTGGCCTGTCTTACCCTCGCCATACCTTCCTGAGTTGCAACAGACTATAACAATGTACCGCTTATGACGATCAGCTTATAGGACGTCTATACTGGAAGTGCTCAGTTTCTAGTTCGGATACAATAGTCGGTTATAATGATTGAATTTTCGTGTTTCCTCGTTGTTGTCATAAGTGGATTGCACTGCATACCCTGTTCGCACCTAGGCTGGCAGTGCAGTAGAAAGCTACGCGCTCTCCGGACTTATCAACTGCCTCCCTTTCATCACCTGACCCCACTCCCTACGCGTGCAAGTGGAAGTGTGATCATGTGGCAAAAGGGAGACTTCATGACTGGTCCGGCGAGCACGTAGCTTTGCCGCACTGCCAGCTTAAGGATTGAGTATATATGCTCTCGCCTCAGTTGTTGCAAGGAAGGAGAGGTAAGAGAGGAAGGACGTCGAGGCAACATTTCGAAAAGAAGTGAATTTGTATAAATAGGTAATTTTGCACCAACTTGATTCCTGTCAAACATTATGGAATGCATTATTATATTGTTGCCATTATCTGCTCAAATTCTTTTATAATTTTTTCTTTCCTTTTGAGGACCAATGATTTTTTTGGTTATCTTCGACTGTTTATAGTTACTCTTCATTGTTTGAACTACATGTGAGTCAAATTAATATGAAACACATAAAATAAAAACTTGTTTATAAGTTACAAAGCTTCAGGGTCAAAGGAGTGCACTGTCCTCAGTAGACTTGCACATGTTGTTCTAACCTCATGTATAAACATGTTGTTCTAACCTCATCTGTATAAAGTATAAAATGGTTCTGAAGCCTTTTTTTTTCTTTTTCTGTCATATTTATTTGGAACATGTCTATTAATAATCTTTATACTAGTACAGTATAAACTCATTAGTACTGACAGACCTTGATAGCGATGAAGGTTTTGGTCTGTTGTAAAATAGTATGCAGAATGCAGATACTTTTGCTATAGAGTTTAAGGTGGATTATGACGGGAGTCTGTTCTAACTAGTGAGACCGACAAAATGACAATGGATATTAGAAAAGAACAGGTTTAGTTAACTTTGAAAGAAGGTAGGAATCTTTTATTAAGGTCTACTAATGGTCGTCATCCCTGTGCTCTCTGGGTCATACGAGGGTTACGAGGCAGAAAGCGCGATGACAGGAGTTAACAAAATTGATGCTGCTGCTATCGAACCAAAGCCGCATAATATCCGGAATAGTGACTGCTGTTGAAGAGTCGGCCATACTCGAATGGTGAGCTACTTACAAACTTTCTAATATACCACAATCAAATCCTGTAAAGGTGGCCACCCCAAAATGAAGAGTTAAATGGTGAAAAACACGAGGTTGGCCATCTTTGGGGATGAAGCAGCCAAACTTAATCAAAAATTAATGATAAACACGAGGGGCACCTGTCGCAAACCACGTGAAATGAGAGCTGATACTGAAGATCGCGGACACGGCAAATTCGCGTTTCTCACTGCAATAAACGTGCGGAAATACGCTACAAACTCCCGGGTCAGGGGAAGGGATACTGCAGACTGGGGATGCAGCAGATTCGCGTTTCACGGTGCGACAAAACACGCGGAAACTGGCTCAGCTTGCGTGCCACAATAACCGATATAGTATGCGCAGATCGCAATGATAAGACGCGGGAACTTGCTGTGAACTCTCATATTCACGGTAACCGATGGTGCATGATATTACAGGAGGATCTTGAAGAGCCAGCCCCTATCCCAGAGAACATGTCGGCTGATGTGAAGGACTTCATTCAAAAACTCCTCGTCAAGGACCCCCGAAAGCGCCTTGGCGGCGGAATCGACGATGCCCTCGAGCTCAAGAAACACAAGTTCTTTAAGGTCTGTTGCTTTTTCCTTTTATTCTTGTTTACTTTGAAGGTGTGCTAATAAAGTAGAGTTTGAGATAGCCTTTTCATGGTGTATGCTCAATCCGTCCACCTTGAGCATCCTAGAAAACCGAAAGGTGCAATCATACGTGGCCTTTCCTGTCTAATATAAATGCAACCAAGCATTTTGACATGTCCTTTTTTTTTAGATACATCACAAAAAAGGGTTGTGTCTCGACGATTGGTCAAATTTAATTTTTAATGGCAGTAAAGCGGGTTTTCCAGTTTCCGAGACGCCCCTAGCACCTCAGAAAAAGGACACGTCGCAATCCTTGGTCGTGTATTTCAGAGTGAAAAAGGCTGTGCGCGATTGTAATTTCAAGTTGTCTAGGATGCTTAGCATAAAATGCCGGGGCAGCACCCACCCCACTTTCACTAAAATCTAGGTTAATACCCAGAAAAAAAAAAATCTGCAAAAAACAATGACTTTGAAAAATTACATATTTACTTCCACCGACATCTAGAGTATTCCCAGAAATTTTCACTCGTTTACACTGCATAGTTAATTTTGTATAAATTATTTTCTGTCCACCGAAGCTAAAGAAAAGGTAGGGTTTGGAGCACTTTGAATGCATTTTTCTCCGTTCCACTTTTTGGTATAAATTCCTTTTTAGTCAATCTATCGTTCTATAGTGGCAATAAAGGGAAGGCTCGTTCTTTACTTTTCCTGACTGAAAATTAATAAGGAATGCGGCTATTGAATTTTTTTGTCACTATACGGATGTTTTTTATAAAAAAGGTTGACATTTTCTTCAAAACACAGAAGACCAAAAAGTTTACCAATTCTGCAGGAGAGAAAATTGATAGAAATAAATGGCTTTTTACAAAAACCTTTCCGTAGTTGCACCTCCTAGGCATTCTGCTACATATCTAGCGAATAAAAATTTTGAATATAGTGATAGTTTTCCGACGATGGATTAACTAAACAATGTAGGCGTGTTGCTAATAGAAGCTGCCCTAATTTCCTTCCCACCTAACCGACAGACCTGAAATTTTGTTATGCACCCTCTAGCATGACCATCAGCCTACCCTGTAAATTTCATTAATTTTAAGCCAAGGGTTCAAAAGTTGACCCTCCCAGGGGCCTGTCCCCTTCAAGTAGGCATGGGCGGCCTGTTCGGTCAAATCGGGCGCTTGACGATTATTTACAGAATTCCCAAATTTGGGAAATGTTAACAGTGGACGTTTGAACGAAGTGGGTGCTTCCGCGGTATTTTACGATAGGTCACGAAGATCGAGTTTGTGCCACAAAAAGACAATCTTAAAAACAGCTTTAGTGTCCCATTAATTCGACCACGGAATGTTTTCCTCGATTTCGCTACTGCTGAGTCGTAATCAGTGACATCGGCAAGGCTTGCATTCGTTTTTAAGCTTCTTCATTGAGAGTCGCAGAAAAGAGGAGAACATTGAGGCCGTGTTAACCTCCTCAACTGAGGCGTGCATGTCTGCTTGTCTGCAGAGCACAGGTGCGGCTAATCATTGCATCCCACAAGCGAAATGTTGCAAGTGGCGAGATCGAGAAAACAATCTTCTGCACAGAGAGGGTTTTCATGTGCCCCGTGGGCAAGCGGACGTAGAGGGTTTGTTCTCAGCCGGCGCGCGATTATGACGAATGTACTGGTGCTGGACAGCGAACAGCCTCATTTCCAGTTCCATGATCCAGCTGGAAGTGGACTGATGTTCGCTTGGTACTACAGTGCAATCCACTTGTAACGATACCAGATATAAAGATGCACTGCATATAACAAACAGTTTCTACACTAGAAGGGCTTGTTTTCTAGTCCAGATACAATGATATTCAGTTACACGATAGAATTTTTGGGTTTTCTCATTATCGTTATAAGTGGATTGCACTGCAGTACTAGTAGCGCTATTACTGTCTAGCTCTTTGTGCTACACTTCGTTTCATCGTAACTTCGCAAAGAGCAAATGCTGCGGACTCCACGAGCCAATCGGAGTGATGGGGTGAAGTATGTGACATCCCTTACCAGAGGTATGGGGTGAGAGTTTAACCCAAACAGTTGTACAAAATGGGAAGGAGGAACTCCCTCTTACCCAGACCCTTTTTGATATGTCCCAGACGTCGCTTTTGTCCCCTCGGAGATTAACACGTCGCTTGAAATTCATTTAAAAGCCCTCCCGGCTTACCTCTTTCTTCCGCTCGTGGCTTGGACAGCACTGCACGCAACTAGTGAGATAAAGCATAGTCACGTGTGTACCTCCGACCGCACTGATTGGCTTGCTGAGACCGTAGCGTTCATCGTTTGCTGATTCGCGGTGAGACGGAGTACTGCCCCTCTTTCCACGCGCATCCTGTTGCAAGCTGGTAAGTTGGGCTAGTTAGCGATCGTCGGGCACGTCGTCGGGTGCTCGAAGGGGCAGGACGAAAGGGAGCGACACGGGACAAACGCACGCTATTCCTTTCTTTTGTCCGGTCCCTCTGAGCGGCGTTCTGTGTCACGTTCGGCATCTTGCTGCGCCAATAGGAACGCGTCGTGACGCGGCTTAATGCCCAAAACAGGGTCTCAACTGGGACGACCTGGCGGAGAAGAAGATCGCGGCCCCTTTCGTCCCCAAGATTGCGGGGGAGCTGGACGTGAGCAACTTTGCCGAGGAGTTCACCTCCATGGTGCCCGCCGACTCGCCCGCCCTAGCCCCTCGCAAGCGACGACAAGATCTTCAAGGTGCGTGAACCAGAATTTTTGAAAGTCTCGTGCCCAAACCCACGCTATTGTAGGGCCGACCTTGTGTTTCGACGGATCCTGGATTTCCAGATTATGCATTGGTTATCCACGGGTTGTAGTCACTAACAGGGTGAAAACGGCAGAGAGGTAACTTTGGCAATGCCTCGACGACTTGTGCCCCTCAAGCGTGGCGGAAGGCATGGAGCGGATGGTGGAGACTGAGCGCTCAAACAACGTGCCCTGCCGTTCTCATTCTGGCAATGACTGGAGGAGAACCGGATTTTCGTCCAGCTCTACTAACTCTCTTGATCGGTCCCTCCGTTCTCGAGCCGTCTGCAAATCGTAAAAATGTCCAATAGAGAGGGGGCTTTCTCACATATTGTTACGGGATCCCAGTTGCCGTACACGTAACTAAGCATCTGTCGAAAGCTGTCGGAGATCCTAGGTTTGAAAAGAAAGCAACAACTCAAACCGTACGGAGAGCACTTGCAGTTTAATAACAGACACCTCCTGCACAGATTGGCTGCACATATTTTTTTTAAAATTTATTTCAAGGATGCTGCAGCTTACACATGTGGGGCATAGCAGGTATGGGAACACACCTGTGCATTGTCACATGCTCGCATTGTCATACGGCAAGGAGGGCAGTGGGTGCAAAGACGGAGCTGTTTGGCAAAGACGCCTGGAGTCGTTTGACGCTTTCATTGCACTTTGTATTACAAATGTAACCCATGAACTGCCCGACCCAGATCAAGCAGTTTAAACCGCTCTCAAATCGAGGCTCACTGGAAGCCATGTGCTTTGCCATTTGCATTCTGTTAGGGCTCGATAGTACTTAAAAGTTGGCGTTTTTTGCTCTTCAATTAGAAGTGACCTCAAACTCGTTGCCTGGGGTGGGCGATAATAGGTCGGCGCAATATTGAGTCGCGTACCTGTGTAACTTAGAAATAAATAACTAAGCTACGATTAATGACCAGTAAATGTAATCTCTGTTTGAACCACTTTGTCGGGAAAGAAAAAAACTTTTCGTCAATAATGGTGTCAAAAACCTTTAAAAAGTTCCAAAATTGGTTTATTTCTCAAAAAAAAAAAAAAAAAACTTTCGTTGTCCCTTGTTGCGTTTATTGAGATATTAAAGCGCAAAATGACGAGGAAGGAAATGCAAGGGAGACAGGAAAAGAGTGCTGACAACTGAAGTTTTAATACTCTCCAAGGAGAAGAAAGAAAGATGTTATCAAAACACAGAAGTGAAAGAGGAGAAAAATCTCTTAAAAGCACATGTTATATGTAAAGTAAATCCCATTTACATCATTAAAGGGAAGATGGGGCACTTCTCCATTTGAGAAAAAACACTTGTATGGCATTCATTTTCCTTTAGAATAACAGATATCACAATTATGTTTCAATGCGACGCACCACACAGCCATAAAAGCAGTTTCAAAATAGGGCTGAAGCCCCGCCTCCCTAGCCTTGGGCAGCCAAAAGATCCGTCGATGACGTCATGTACAGCGACTGTCTTTCGCATTTTCTCGTGTTTAACAATACTTTCCCAGCAAATGGTTTGGGTATTCGGGTTCTTGGTGTAAAAATACAGCAGAATTCACTTCTAACTCATTTTTTTCAAGAACCTCTATAGCTTCCCTTTAAAGGGGAAAGTACTGAGGTTAATTCGTTTTAAGTGATGCATTACCAAAAATAAAGAAAAATAGAAATATAATTTTTTTCAAAAAGGAAAAAGGCACGAAAACTTTTAAAACAGAGATGCTGATAAAAATAAAACAAAAGATATGAAGTTTGGGAAGAGTACTGAACTAAAAAGTCAATATGTACAACAAACTTCTAGTTTTTTCGTCGGGAAAAATGAAGCTTGTATCGTATCGTATCATAACTAGCATGCCAGATGATCCTAATCCCATTGCGTTCCTCTGCCGTGCAGGGCTACTCCTACGTGGCACCCTCTGTGGTGTTCAGCGACAACATTCTGACGGATGAACTCCTGGGCAACACGAACGACACCCGACCCAACATTTCGCAGCTGCTTGCCGCCAAGTTTAAGGTGAGCACATTCACCGATCAACGATGAGCTTGTCCGCTCAACTCATGTTGCCATAAATCGTAGTAAATCAAAGTCCTCAGCCCCCCCGCTGAATATGAATCACTTTTATCACCTTTGGCATCCTACGATAGAGCTTGGACAAAGCGGTGTCGCAGTAGGAAGCGAAAGTGACAGTTAATGTTGGGAATTCCCTCTTCGAGAGAGCCTGAAATAAGTGTGCACTCAAGACTGCAGAAACCAGCGAGAGTGCACTGCGACTTGTAAGAAGTCTGCTATAGCTGCAGATATTTTCGGTCTGAACTGCTCCTCTATGCGGGAGCGGAAGTTCGTCTGCTTCTTTTGCAGGGGCTGTGGTGTCGTCAAACACGCCGAGCTCTTATGGGCTGTGATTAAAGGATAGCGGGTAGACCTCAAGGCAGCTTTCTTTGAGGTCTACCCACTATCCTTCATTCGGAGCCAGTGAGAGCTCTGCATTTTGACGTCGCCACAACCCCTGCAAAAGAAGCAGGCGCAACTTGCGCTCCGCATAGTCTGTTGTGAGATGGGGTCAAGACAAGCGTAGTATTTCAGTTTTTTGGTTAAAATTCCACACCACCTAGATGGCACCACCAACCACCACTAGTGCAGTGCTCCTCGTCTATTTTATTTTATGGGTTTTTCTTTTACAAATTACTACAACGAGCTCCTCCCATGGAGCTCTCAAGTCTCCATGATTGGCGATTTCCTCCTCTCCACCCTCCTCCTCTCCAGCATTTGCTCTGCTAAAATAGTAAGAGCGGAGGTTGTCCTGCTATTCTTAAAGGGGGCCATGCGACGATATTGACAATCAATGTCTCAGCATGTATTCGGGTAGTGGCTTGTGCCCAATCGCTGCAATGACGGGAATGGGCGAACCTTAACAAGGTGTGGAACTCGGCGCAAGCACTGTGCATTGCCTGCCCCGGCGCATGGCTATGATAAGCATTGGCGTCACATAATCGTCTCCAGATCATGTGGCTGCATGTTCTGGCTGTGAGTTGAGGCACTGAACGCTGCTCATTGTTAACAAATATTTTCTGCAACTGCCATTGAATGGAGAAACAAACTAATGTTGGTTTCATAGGTTATAAATGTGAAGTAGTAATCCCAAGTGGTGTTTACTAGTGATGGGCCGAACTTTTGCCGAATCGAAAGTTCACGGCGCTAGACCTGGGATTCGGCAAAGCCAGACTTTGCCGAATTTTTCAAGAGATTCGGCAAAGATCGGCAAAAATACATTGTTACCAGACTTACGTTGAAATTTGGTTTTTTCTGGCGAAAAAGGTTTTATGTTCTTTTTCTCTAACTCAAATGCAACATGTAACATACTGACACAGTTATTGCTAAGTAAGGTGATATTCTACAAGATAATTGTATCGGTGTCGTTTCTATGTGTTTACTGGCAATTTTAGAGTGACTTCTAGCAGAAGTGGCGTGACAACTGGAGGTTGGGTGGCAGCGGTGGCAGTCACGAATCACGCTACGAGAGTTTCGGTTTCGAGGCATTACGTTAGCGCAACCCTGCATGCAACGCGGATTTAGAGAGGGGTCCGGATCTCCTGACCCCCTCTTGATTCCTGTATGTGTAAAATTTAGGGCGAAAACGAAGGAGAGGGTGAGGGGTATTCCTAAATATATGGTACGCGTGACCAACACCTGACCCCTCCTCAGGAAATTCCTGCATCCGCCCCTGCCTGCATGTGTGTGTACAGTGTTATAAGTGAGGGCAATAACGCTGCGTTCTTGCTTTCTCTGAGACTTACACTGTTCTGTGCGCAGAAAACGAATGCATCGGTTGCTGAGCCTTCTTAGAAAAGTTAATATTATTATTGTAAATATGAATGTTCTTCCGATTTGAGTCACTTGACGTCAGCTTTGCATGAAAGTGTGCGTCCCATATTAGCAACGTCTTGTTTTTAACGTTTAAAATGCCAGTTTCTGGTGTTAGGACAAACACTAACGTTTAGAAAGATAGGGAAAGTTAGGAGACGTCGGATGCGCAACGTCGAGCATTATAGTTCGTGTTTAGTTTTTATGAAGATACAGGAAAATCACGAAATAACGCTGTGTTGAAAAAACAATCAATCAACCAATCAATCTTTATTTGCACAAAATAGTGAAACACGGGAAGCGTGCGTGGCTGGCAGAAAGGTTACAACCCGCATGCTGAGGCGCGATGCCAGCCAACTTCCGTGAGTTAATGAATAGACACAACAGTTCGACGTTTAAGACGCGGACGAACACAGGAAGGACAAAATATGGCCCATTGGACTCGCAAATTAAGGGCGGCCCACACACTCGCGCAGAATGCGCAGCGCAGCGCACACACTACTTCTGAGCCGAAGACAGAATTGTTATAATTGCGACAGAGTGCTTTAAAGTAATTGTCGGCCAATGTTTCAACTACCTTCGTTGCATCAGTGGTTTCACATACTCAGGGCAATGCGTTTATTTAAACCATAACAGAACGGCGCAGCGCGATGCACGCTGGTCGGTAGGTTGAGTGAGTCTGAGGAGGCGCCCGCGGGTAACAGCCGTCTCCGTGAAGCGAAACTTGATCCGTGCGCGCGGGCCTTGGTCGGCGGTTGGACTTCGCACGATGGTTCTTATACGCGTAGTCGCGGTATGCAGCTGAGCGCGCGCCGGATACTAGCAAATATATCAAGTGGAAATGTCAAATTAAAATTCCGTCATGCAGAATGTACCGCATCATTTGTTACTTGCGCAGTGGACTGCGTAAATTACTGGTCGATCTTCTATTCTTGAGGCAGAAAATATTGAAGAGAACCACACTCGCTCACAAACGCACAGTTACCGTGTTGCCTACTCACTCCACACCTCGCCGTAACCACTGGTTGTACTCAACGAGCTTGAGTTGGTTGTACTACGCTGCACCACCGTGCACTGCACGATATAACCTCGCGATTGCACGGCGTCCATTTGCAATCCACGGCCCGGTAGCGTTCTCGAGTGCGCAGACATTTGCCGAATTTTTGCCGAATCTTGCCGAATCCTTCAGAAGTTCGGCATTTTCTGAACTTTTGCCGAATCTGAAGTTCGGCAGATTCGGTCCATCACTTCACGTAGTTTACTGAAAGGTGCAAAAATTGTTGCGTCACCCTTTAACCCACGAGGGGCTATTGTCTTTTAATTTTGTAAGGAGAAGTGTGCCGAGGACAAGAATGCCAACGAATGACTCGAGAGAGTAAGCGTTTTCCTCATTTCCTAATGTTTATATCTTTATTCTTTTTGCGCAGAACTCCCCCTTCTTCCAGAACTACGACCTAATCGCCAAGGAAGGCATCTTGGGAGATGGCAGTTTTTCTATCTGCAGGTAACTGTCCGCGAACCGTTTACATCTTTACGAATTGATTCATTTGGCAGTTTACAGGTGCCTTTTTGCACCAGCTGTTTGGTGAGAAAACTGTCCCGCTAACCACCACCAACTCTGCAGGATCGAGTAAAATGCCGAAATGGTTGCCGCCGACCAAGTTTTCTGTCAAACATCATCTCGATGAGCGAAATCATGCAAGAGCAGTGATAAGTTGGGGATAAAAATTATGTTTTCAGTATGTAAAATCACTGCTAATATTAATCTAACGCTCGATGTGCCCAGACTAAAAGGTGGCACTTTCCGTGGTCGTGGATCACGAAGATACGAAAGCTCCAGTGTTGCTTCGGTTCTGCACCGTTTCTCCGAATGTCCCAAAACTGACGACAGCAGCAGACTCGCGTTCATTTGTAGATTGAACTGCTCTGGAGCAGTGCAACATGTATGTCAGTTCAGGATAGTTTTCATTACTTCTCAGTTGCCTTGCAGTTATTGCGTCCAGGTTGCATATTTGAGAAGGAAAATTACTCTCATTATTGCTACTGTACACTGGAGCATGCATGGCCATGTTGGCAACATGCGTGGTTGCTGTGCGGAGGAATGTGGGGCACAGTTTTAATCACGAGCGCCGCCTCAGCATTAGCCTTGGACTTGCGGTCTATCAACAAGGACTCAAGTCCCAGCCAAATGCTGACACAGCAGTCATCTCTAATTCGTGCATCCCCTGACCTCCAGTAGGTGACATAGAAAACCTAGCACTACAGCCTTGTTATTGTTATGTACAGCGTGTCGTGTCGTGTCCCCCAGCAAAATTTACTAGGTTTTCTTTCACCACAAAAATAAACTACGCATCACCCGACACTTGTTTTCTGCCCAAATGTTGTGCTAGTGATCCAAACGAGGTGCCACAGTATCGGCACTAACCGTTATTTTATTGAAAAGTTACGAGAAATTTTCGGAAATTTTCAGCTTGAAAAATGGTGACCGACGAAGCTCTTGAATACGTGGAGCTGTATGACACCGGCTACCGAAAACGGGCAAAAATGGGTCTCATTTTCCCATTAAAATATTTAGAAAATCACTGGTAACTTTTTGAGCAAAATAATAGTTAGTGCTGAAACTTTGGCAGTTGTTCAAACTGCTAAGGCAACATTTGGGTGGAAAATAAGCATTATGCAATGCATAATTTATTTTTGCAGTGATAAAAAATAAATTTAGAGCCCATCCACTTCACGTGAAGATGGAGGACCAGGGAAGCGGTTATCTTTTAATGACAACTATATAACATCTATATGATTTACATATGATTGCAATGAAGACACGTACACGACTTCAATGTTTAATTGTCTTTTTCCGATTGAGCCCAAGTCTCTTATCAGCATCGCTGAAGCGAAAGAAACGAAAGTTAGATCAGCGCGTTCTGCGCTCAGCCTCGTCACAGTGCACTTTTAGCTGAGATAAGTCGGTGACCGTAGATGATAACAAGGGATCAGGGCCTCACTATCTAATAGGCTCCTTGCACTGACGTCACATCGCATACTTTTGACCACCATGTAAAAGGAGGAGAGGGAGCTGCTTTTGTAAGAATTTTGAGTGACAGGTTAATCTTCTATAATCTTCTGGGAGGAGAATAGCGACGTCTGTGCATGTCTGGGAGGCACGAAGGAGGATCCTGATAAGAGGGGAGCTCTTTCTTCCCCTTTCTCTGGAAATCATCGGAGCTCTTTTTCAATGATGTCATGTGCAAGCCACATATAATGCCAAGGAAGGCTGGCTCACGCGTGTTGCCCCCTTTTTTTATTTTTACTTGCCTTGACCAATTGGAATGAAGGAGCGCCATTTAAACGGGAGTTTTTTTGTTAACATCCATGTACGCATTTTTTTTTCAGATCCTAGCACATAACAGCTTCGCTGTAAAAAACGAAATATTCTTGGGACATGCTGTACATCACTACTAGTCTGAATGCCATAAAGGCCAAGCCCACTGGGCTTGCGCCATTAACATGTGTCGCACGTATCTGTGCGGCACCGCAACAAAAAGCCCTTGTTATATCTAAGAGGTTTTGTCCTAGCACCCTCAAAGTGGGAAATTTTGAACCCGTTCGCGAGTTTTAAATTGGGCAAAATATTGGTGAGAATGTCTCACCAACTCACAAATAGCAAGAAAGGTCTCGCAGCCTCCAAAATGCTTGCTCTCAGTACTCCTTCATCTACCGGTCATTGTCGGCTCGTGTACGGCAGCTGAACAACTTGAGGTTTGCAAAAGAAGCGCAGGCTGTCAGTGGCTTCCGGCGTGAAATAGCAGACGATCACAATTTCGGCCCGTGTCCGATCTCTTTCCGCCGCGGCACTCGGTTCTTAGCTGATGATCAACATATTTTTCGGTCTGTTAGCAGTCGATGTACGACTTTCTTTTGTTCAGTTTTCACCTGCGAACGGCACTTTGTAGCGGACATGCAGTCTACAGACGTTATTTTCGCTCGCACTGCAAGAGGCGAATTATATCTCGCTCCTGCGGTGACCAAAATCGAACCACTGAAAGCTCGGGCAATATCGTTTTTCTCTTTCGTGGACTATTTTAACATTTCTGGAGGATGAAAGGGCATTTTTTGTGTTTTCAGATGATGCTTTATAATCTGCAGCAACAGTGATTTCGGGTACCGAGATGGCTCAAGTGTTGTTACTCTGCATCGTGGCCTACGTAGTGTCTCTACTGCTCTCATGCAGGATGCTATCCAAAGTTTGAGGAAACTCCCGATCGACGTTGAAAGTGCTTCTTGTCCATCCCCACAGGAAGTGCATCCACAAGAAGACGGGCGTGGCGTACAGCGGTGAAGATCGTTAGCCGACGCATGGACACGACACAGGAGGTGCAGCTGCTCAGGCTCTGCCAGAGGTCACCCCAACGTCGTCCAGTTTGTGGAAGCCTTCCAGGACGAGGTCAGTCCGCCCGCCAGTGTGTGCTCTCAAGTCCGTTCACAGACTCAAAGCAAATGATTATGGGGTTGTCTCGATAAATGGAACACGAATGAATGCTATGCGGGAGCGCAAGTTTGCTTCTTGCTCAGGGGTTGCGATAATGTCAGAACGCCAAGCTCTTACTGGGTGACTGAAAAACATAGTGGGTAGACTTCAAGGCATCTAGCATTGGGGTCTACCCACTATTGTTTCAATCCAAGCCTACTGGAGCTCGGCGTCGTTCTGACATCGCCGCAACTCCTGCGCAAGAAGCGGACGACTTGCTCTCCGCATAGAACAGGGACCTTCATTCTTTTCAATTTCGACGAATCCCTATCTCTCTTGACTGACAACCGAGGAACCACTTCGTGTCTCGTCCTTGTTGGTATAAAAGTACGGAACCCGTAGACAGCAATGCACATAGCGGGGGCGTTTGGCACATGGTTAGGCATTAATGGATGGCTCAGCCCTTTAAGCACAGTGCTTAACCCTTCAATGCTCACTATTGCTCAGTAACAACAACTCAAGACTGATTTAATTTCTCCCACACTATGTGCACCTCAATAAATTTAGCATCCTCTGTTGCAAGGGCAAGGATACCTGCACTTACCAGTGAAGAAATGAATTTCATCTTTAAAACAGATCACTTGTCCTTTAAAGGGCAACTCTGGCCAAAATTCAAAAGGAAACAAATTACTGGGATCGCTTTAGTGACACAAAATACAACCCCAGCCAAAATATTACGACAAGGGGACGCCGCATTCCCAACTAATGCCGATAATAAAAATGCGACCCGCTGCGAGCAGCCGCTCCTTAGCGGGCCGCCAGCGAGGTCACCAATCGCTAAAGCAACCTTGGGCCATGACGTCAGGATCATTCTCTTTTTTTTCCCCTGTCCGGACGGGCTTGCTTGTTGCGCGGTCGAGCGGCGTAAAGTGCGCTTCTTGAGACGCTACCGCCACTACTTCGGCTGGTGCTTGGTGTGTTTAGCTGTTGCCTTTATCTGTAGCCCGTGTAGCTTTGGTTTTCTTTATTTGCTTGTGAGGACTCCAAGGCTCGTTTTAGCGAGCAACTGGATGGACACTTGCACGCATCGTGGTGTCAGACGGAAGCACTCTTCCTGCGAATTTCGTCAGCACGTGGCAGTGGGTCATGTGCATATGGGTTAAGGCTCCAGCTATTGTTGTCTTCGGTGTCTTCACTAAACAATGTGTCTGCTGAAAAAAAAAAAGAAGCCCACTGAGTTTGGAAATTGGCACGCGACTTCATGCGGGGATTCAAAATAAAATGCTTTATTTATCCCATAGGGAGAAAGGAGGCAGAGATTAAAAATAAAAAAGCAACATTTGTGGGTTGTCGATATACGTCTTGCATTAAATTAGTGAAAAGGATGATTCTAGTCAAACCACAGTAAAGACGTAAGGTAAAACATGCAATCAACATAGCAATGAACTTCTCATTACTAAGTGGCATGTCCTACACAAAAGGTAAACATGATAAAAGTACAGTAGAACCTCGTTAATTCGAAGTCGGTCGGACGGCGAAAAATATGCGAATTATGCGGGTTTGCGAATTATCCAAAAACGAAAGAAAACGACAAAAAATTGAGCGTGAAGCCTTGAATCTTTAAGGAAACATTTTATTCAAAACGAGTAGTCAAAACCAGAGCCTCTGGTCAAAACGAGAACGTCTCCCGAAGTAGTTGTCGATATGGGACTGCCGCGTTCTGTAATTAGCAGCGCCGAACGTCATATTTTCGAGAAGGCTAACTAGGCGCAACATCTCAGAATCACCGCCGTTACATTCCACAAAGCTGCGGACGACATTCAGCGATTGTATAACTTTCCCTAGAGCGGGGCCCGAGGCGGCTCATCATCGTCGTCAATCTCTGCCGTCACACGGTCAGTGATTTCGCTCCCAAGGTCCGCGTAGCAACTGGTTTGCTCATTCTCTTCTCATGCCGACCGACTCACCGTCTTTGTCCTTAATGCTCCCCTCCCTCATCGTCAATCCCAGGGACAAGACTAGCATTAGCACTGGCGGTATCCGCGGTATCCTCCTCCTCCACGGCCGGTCGTTCCTTCGAAAATCCAGCGTGTTCGAAGCACCTCTTGATGACTTCTGACTTCACCTGTTTCCACGCATACACGATCAGGCATATAGCCCCGAGAAGATTGATGGAATAGCCCTTGCCATTGTCGTAGCAGAGTAACATCCGCTTCAAAAGGTGGTAGCGATAGATCTTCCGCGTATCTTTGGCCTGTGCGAACGGCCGAACCACAGCAGCGCAGCGACGAGAACAACGATGACTACTGACACCGATCCGATCATGAACTCCACGTGAGGCGAGAGCCGAGAGGCCTACCCAAAACTTGCCAAAGCCCCAAAAAACAAAGGGACTACTAAGCGCATGGACCAGCAAACAGGAAACCTCTGCAGGAAACGGAGCAGTGAAGACGCGCGCCATGTTTGTTTTTGCTTCCGAATCTGGACGCCAACTGGCGCCACCTAGCAACTAAAAATTGAACCTGGAAGACCAAATCGGCGAATTAATTGGGTAGGCACGCGCGGAGCACTCATATTATCCGGTCATATTTTAATGAGAAGTCATGGGACCGTGGAAATTTTGCGAATTATCCGGGATTTCAAATAAACCGAGATCGAATTATCGAGGTTCTACTGTATCCAGATCAATAAAGCAGTCATTGTCAAATGCAGTGTTGAACATGGAGCATTCACGCTCCATTGAATGGGGAAGGGTGGGCATATAAACTACAACCACTAACTAGATCCAATCACAAGTTTTTTTTTGTGATTTTTGCGACTTTTGAGTGCGGCAAGCCTTTCTTTGATACTTTCACAAATTAGATCCACAACCTAGACAAACTTATTTGGTAAATTACAATGTCATAACTTACAAACTCGCTTTTTACGCGCCCAAGGAAAAAGAAAAGAAAACGAATAAACAAACATATACATCCCAGCACACGCGTGTTTGTACGCTGCGGCCCACGCTGGAGAGCCCCAAAGCTTCGTGTGTGGAACTGACCCCCAGCACGAAAGCGAGAAGCCTAGGTACGAGTATGGACAAGCGCACGCAAGCCGAGGGCCCCTTGAGTACTGTGCGTCAGCTGGCAGCGCGGCATATAGAGCAATGCCGCTCCATCCACGGAGCCCCGATGACAATTTAGGCGTAGAGACGAGTATGGACATGCGCACACACGGCGATGGCCGTCGGGTACGAAGTTAATCAATGCCTGCCGCACGCACGTTCCACCGCTCATACAAACAGCAAGAAACGATCGGGGTATTTTTCCGCAGAAAGTTACTTCCGCCGTTTTAGCTAAATAAACGACTACGGTATTGATTTTGGCGTACGCCATAACCACTACCGTAGTCAAAACGAAGGGTAGTGAGATCGGCGTCCTACACCACCACCGAGCGAGCTCACACGCCTGCTAGTCGCTACCTTTTGGGTATACGCACTAACTATTGCTACATATGCTGGATATCTGCCACGTATACAGAATTGAAACGAAAGCAACTTACCTTTTATCTTTAATGGCTAGCGCCACAGAGGCAGGTGCCGCTTGGACCGCATACTCGTTGAAGGAGAACGACGATGACGTGAAGTCCGCCTAGCTGCTGATTTCCAGTGTTGCCAGGGCCTCGAGTGGCTAGTTTCGGTTTTGTCGACCGCGCCCCAAACAAAACTTTGAGGCGTCGATATCTTTAAACTATGCACAATACCGAGAAAAAAATTACACCTTGTAATTCAGGGATGCTGACTGCACTAAATACAGTCATAATCCCAAAATCGAAACTATGGACTGGAGTTGCCCTTTAAAGCTAGAGCTGACAGGGGATGTGAGGTATGATGGCGTGCACCACTGACCTCGAAACTCTGAGAAGAACAGCTGCAAATATTGCAACCCCAGTTACAAGTGTCTCCTGTGCAAAATGTGGAGTGCACCTGTGCCTACTCTCAGGTCGTATCTGCTTTCAGTCACTGGGCGTAAATTAACACTGCAAATGCCCAATGTTCTTCACAGTCAACATTTCATTTGTAAAAAGTGGTCCCTTCATTTATAAAAGTGGTCCCTCCATCTGTAAAAAGTGGTCCCTCAAGTTGTGGGCTTTTCCCACCACTGGAAATGAAGTCCGTCGTTGATGTTGTAGCTGTTGATTTTGTAGTAGTCCTTGAAAAAGATTGGTTGTTGCCGGCGCAAATCGAACCTGGGTTCGCCGCATGCGGAGCAGAGGCGTTACCGCCGAGCTACGCCACGACGTTAGCACCTTGCTCTGTACTTAGGGTTTTTGTAGTACCCAAGGCCCACTGCACGCGCTCCCTGGAAAAACAATAAATAGCCTATAACAAAATGGCGTCACAGCACTGTCAATTTCAAGAGCCCGTACCGGGAGACGCACTCTCACGTACTCCAGAACAAAACGGAAACAAAACTTTCAGCCTTTCCACTCTGGAGAAGAAGGAAGAGCAGCGAAGCTGTTATTTCTATTCTCGGCAGTGGTTTTCCAGGCAAGCGATCTGCTCTTCTTTCGCAAGGGAATTTGAAGCGCTCGACACCGTGGAACTTTTAACGATAGCGGCCTCGCGGCACTTGTGAAACCATTCGCGCTGCTGTGCACATCGCCACTCGTTCCGTGCTTGCTCTTCTTCCTCCGAAGAAATGTTGCCGCAATCTATGAGCGAGGGCGGCAAGCAGACAACCAGTAAACACAACACTGTGGACAGCTACCGCCATCTATGAGTGACGGCGGCAACCAGAGTGTTGTGTCGACCACGGTGTCGACATTTGTTTGGTACCAGACGATCCTGGGAAATCTAGCCCTAAACAGCTCCGCTGTAAAAGCGTTTGGAACAGAATGGAGCAAAACAAAAACCTTGTGGAACAAAATAGGCATCCGTTTTGTTCCAAAAGCTTTTGTTCATGCACCGAGACTTCACCGTCACGAGTCGCGCCTGTCGGTGTGACTGCTCTGTGGACAAACGCAGGACCACTTGTTTTTGATGGAGTAAACACACTAGCAGTCGGAGATGCGCTCGAGGCACCATAGTTTTGTTGCCTGTGCACCTGAAGTAGAATTCCTGCTACCAGCATTTCCTGACCAATGTTTCTCCGTGGATGCTGCAGGCGCACACGTACCTGGTGCTGGAGCTGCTGACGGGAGGAGAGCTCCTGGAGCGCATCCGGCGGCGGGCCCGCTTCACGGAGAGCGAGGCCTGCCGCATCTTCCGCAGGCTGGTCTCGGCCGTTCACTACATGCACTCGAGGGCGTCGTGCACAGAGACCTCAAGCCAGAGGTGAGTCCCTGCTTCGGGATGCGCTCGCGCAATAGAAGCCGTTTACGGTCGCTTCAATTGTGGCCGCACTCCTTTTTTCTAACCCGTGCCTTTGTGGCGTCTCATTAATACGAACCCTGTTAGTATGGATACCCCCCACTAATAGACAACATTTCCGGGGACGACCTAGGTAAATTCATGCATTGTATGATTATTATGGACAACTCACTTTGCACATGTGATGACACATCACTTTAGTCCCATCAACGTTGGCTGTAGTAACATTCAAAGGCCTAAATGCACCCCTAGAAAGGACCATCTCGTGTTAGGGCAGGGATTACTCGTAGCCTCGCATGTAATTTGAAGCAAACAATTATTTTCTGGCCGCAAATGTTTGAATAAATATGAAGTGCCTTCATTTTGTCAACTGCAAGGCTCAATTGATTTTAATTGATTTATTAACTGCTCCAGATAGGTGCAGCAGGCTAATGACGGATTTGATGTGAAATTAAAGTTGGAGGGATGCCCTGCTATGCATAGTGAGGAGATTTATAAATTCTCTTGCTGCACCAGAATATCCTTTCTTCAATCTTGAATTCTAAAAAAAAAAAAAAATGATGCGTGATTTATGATGCAGGCAGCTTTTCAGAATGTTGCTGTCTAACATACATTCTTCATAACAGCCACTCTTTATTTTGAATATTTTACTGCAAGGTCCCCAGATTCCAGTTTCTTTTTCTCAAATGCACTGTGTGCATGCATGCACAATCCCTTTCTGAAGGTAGGCTTTTCTTCTAAGCACGCAGCTGCACTGAGGAGAAGCGATACCTGCGGGCAGATCAGACACCCTCAATCCTGCGAATCCCGCTTCGCTGCAGTACAGCCACGTGCTTAGGGGAAAAGCGCACCTACGGAGGGGGATGGTGGACGCGCACGCTTGGTGCATTTAGTTTGCATCGCTTATTTATTGAAAACGAATATTTTTAAGGCGTGTTGGACAACTTGCAACAAAGATTCTGAAGTCGTGTCCAATGCATTTAAACAATTTTGTCTCCGGTCCAGGCAGCCTAGATAACAAATTATTTGCTCAGTCGCATCGCATATGAAAGATGTTAAGTATCTGCTCCGGGACATGACCGGGAACGCTGCAAACAATGTCAAAAACTTTCCTAAAAAAAATTATGTTTTATTTTTACTACCTACGGGCCTCTGTAATCTGCCTTATGTTTTCACAGAAATTTTAGACAAATGCCGTCTCCGCAGCCACTGAACCCGAGGCCAAAACTTCCGAGAGAGTCGAACTTTGGTCAGGGGAAAATACTAAAATTAAACATAATTAATGCTTTCACCATTCTTTTAAGACAAGTTTGGTTTTCCTATAGTCGGTGACAGGTTAACAATTCAATAACAGCGTAAGCTGTGCTCGTTCCTATCACACCTCCGGTAAGACTTCGTCACATGCACAGCCAAAGTTTAGCGGAAAGCCGTGAACATGTGATTGGTGGCACTTCTACTGCATTCTTAGCCTGTCACTAAGTACAGCATGTAAACTAACGCTTTTAAGGCACTTTGGACGGTCCGCAAGAATCGCCTTCTCAACGTACCGCACTGCGATTTACTGCAGAGGTGCAAGCAAGTGTTGGAAGCTCACAGTGAAAAAATAAAAGAATTAACTTACCTAAATCAAAAGATTAAAAAAAAAAAAAAAACAGAAACCAGTCTTGGTCAATTTACGCCACCACTTCGCAGACAACACACGCGTAGTGAGAAGTGCTGCCGAGAGATAGCGTACGCTGCGTCGGGGGGGTACTGGCCAAATCGGGTTCTTGTGACCCTAATCGGCCGGCGCTCCATCGACGCAGCTTACGCCATCTATCGGCAGGACTTCTCAGCATGCGTGCATCGCCTGCGAAGTGGCACCGTAGATTGCCCAGAAAAGATTTCTTTTTTTTTTTCTTTTGAATGAGGCAAGTTCGTTCCTTCATTTTTTCACTGTAAACTTCCACCACATGCCTGCACCTCTGAAGTAACTCTGCAGCATGATTCGTGGGAAACTGATTTTTGCAGGGCCGTCTAGAGGGCTTCGAAAGCATTAGTTTACATGCTGTATAGTACTGCAACAAATGCAAGGTTGCAGTAGTCTCAAAGAACCACATGGGTCAAGAGTGTAGAGTATGTATGTACATGGGTCAAGAATGTAGAGGGACGATGATGCGATGACATGATGTACGGACGACGGAGAGGCGCTGTCAGTTGTGTTTGTACTACGCAGAACCTGCTGTTTACGGACAGCTCCGAGGTTGCCACCATCAAGGTGGTAGACTTTGGCTTTGCCCGCTTCAAGCCGTCGGACAACCAGCTCATGAAGACCCCCTGCTTCACACTCAACTACGCCGCCCCGGAGGTCCTGAGGCAGGCGAGCGCGGGAAACAGCTCTGCCGGCTACACGGAATCCTGCGACCTCTGGAGCCTAGGGGTTATCCTGGTGGGTGACCCTTTTTCTCCCATTAGCTCGAACTACAGGGTCTCCCCTCAAAAAATGTACAGAACTTTTTCCGTCGCAAAAATAGAACTATGCATCGCCGAGCGCTCGTTTTCCGCCACAATGTAGCGTTAGCGGCCCAGAACCAGATGCCCAAGTTGTAGAACTAAACATTATCTTATTGAAAAGTTAGAAGTGATTTTCTAGAATTTTCAATCAGGAAATGGCAACTGAATACTTTAATACACAAAGCTGAGCGGTGCCAGTTACCGAAAGCGGGCCTCATTTTTTTGTTGAAATTATTCAGAAAATCACTTGTAACTTTTGATTGAGATAACGGTTAGTTCTAAAACTTTGGAACCTGGTTCGAACCGCTAGTGCAATATTTGGCCGGAGAATGAGCACTCGGCGATGCATAGTTTGTAATGACAGTTTGCGACAGAGCAAAACGATGTCGCCTGAGCTTTGTGCGACACCATATCTGAGGAAGACACACTTTTTAATCGTAACGATCGCCAGATGGGGTGCACCAAGATGGAAGCACCCACGGGAAAATAGGGGGACAAAGTGCTAACGCCCTAGGCGTGGCTCACTTAGCGACTCTACTTGCGATGAGAGAACACACTGGCAGACTGGCGCCATCCATGGGGTAGTCCTGGAACTGCGCACAACTAGACATAAGGTTTTGCTGGAGATGCAAGATCAAGTATACACACCATCTAAAGTGATTGCTCAAAACATTGTCAAAAGTTTTTCCTTGAGGCCGCGGTGAAAGAATGGTGCGCACAGAAATTAGGAAAGATACGCAAAATGGACGAGTTCCACCTCTATCCAATAAGTGGTGCCAGTAGGAGCATAGCAATCAGCATCGGTGGTACTGGTGGACTCTGGCTGGGCCCACTTTACAATAAATACAGAGAAGCAGCAGAGTAGCAGCAGGTGGGTCGGTACTCTATCTTTTTTGGCATTGTTTTGCGGGAAACCACCGGCGTCATCCATTTCACGAAGAAAAATGTAAGTTGACAAGCAGTCGAACAAGCTTGATATGTCACTGCAAGATGAGTGTGCCTAACGTATCATTGGTTTTGTTTCTTTCTGCCCTTCGTCATTCTCTTTTCGCTGTTTCCCTCGATACCACCAATGTCTGCACTTACGATTTGCCGCGCTTCACTCCCATCTCTACCTTCTTGCCAGTACGGCAAACCGCTACTTTCTTAACATGTTGCGGCACACGAGTGACTTTTGGTTTGTTATGAATAGACTCCGCCTCCGCCATAACTAGTTCAAGGGATGCAAGTGCCAGTGATAGAGACAGCTCGTGCAATCTAGTGCTCTGCTCGCGCAGCCCGTCGGGGGGGTTGTTGCGCATGCAGAAAGGCTACGGTTCGTGACGCAACAAAACGTAATGGTGAGATCAACCTTCACAAACATTTAAGGAATAAAAGCGAGCAAGAGGACAGTGTACATTCGTGGGCAAAATATTTTGATCATTTTTCCACGTGTTACTTTTTGGGATGCTTTTCCGATACAAAACTTTTTGGCGGGGCAAACTGGTGTATGAGCCACACAAATTGGTTTGTGTAGCTAGGTCTCAAAGTTTTTGGCTACTTAAGAAATTTGTGAACATTGGGTTATAATTGGGATGCCGTTGCAATATACTCCGTTCACCCTTAAAGGGACACCGACAGGTTATTTATGCTCGCCAAAGTTTTCATTGGTAAATCACATATGAGAGCCCAACTACCGAGAAAACAATTCGCGGCTCAAAATTCGTTTTCTTTTTGACTGAAAACAGCCGATCGAGAACTGGCCGGTTTGAGTTGCGCTCACTCTCTTCTTCGTGGCCACGTGCCGTTTTCTGTGGTGTAGACACAACCACCAAATATAATCAAAGCAGTAGGTCATCAAAGGCACACATACGATATTGAAAATAGAAAAGAAATATGATACCCATTTTTTGTTGCTTCTAAAAAGCTGCACATGCGTTGTTTGGGGAAAAAAGTATCACAGCCACGTAACTTCCGCCACCTTTCTCCTCCTCTATATTTTTTCTTCCTCCCCAGCCCAGTTTCAGTTTCGGTTTCGAGCAGTTGCGGTTTTTGACTTTACAGTCGACTCTCGTTAATTCAAAATCTCTTCATTCAAACTTGCGGATAATTCAAACTAACGTGCAGGTTCCATCCTATGCGTCTCTATGGGAAGAAACTCCTGATAATTCAAACTTTGCTTTATTCAAACAAATTTTCGTCCCCCTCGAGTTTGAATTAATGAGAGTCGACTGTATAAAAAAAATATATGTGACGCTGTAGCAAAATATTTATTGGGTAGTAGTCTTCTGACACCATAATAAATCGCCTAGCAAAAAAATAAAAAAAATCAGCAGAACCCATCCTTTGGGAATGATTATCTACGTTAATGCGAATAGCATCAAACGGTGCGGAGTTATGCGCGTTCGTCAGGTGGCCGGCACACTCTAGATATGCCAGCCCACTCTGAGGCGATTCTAAATTTGTTGACACTTTCACAGCCCTGCGCACGATCTCCGCAGCCCAGCACGTGCGTTTGTGTCACTTAGGAAGGCGAGCAAAGCACGCGCCATACGCACAAACACTCAAAATGGTACCGACCAGACTTTCTGGCGTCTCAGCTAGTCTCAACCAACGGTACTCTAAACGGTTGTTTATATCTTTACCATAGGACGCGCTTTACAGCGCTGTCACAGCTATCGGTGCGCGCGCGTTCCATGCACGAGGGCTCATTCCGCTCTCGTGAGGCTGAGTACGGCCGCTACATCACCCTCTCCCGAGCGCGGGAGAGGGTGATGCTAGCGGCCGTGCTAAGCCTCACGAGAGCGGAATGAGCCCTCGTGCATGGAACGCGCGCGATGGTAAAGATATAAACAAGTGTTTAGAGTGCGTGAATGACTGCCTTCATAGCTCTGTGGTTAGCGCGTCTGCCTGCTGATCAAAGGGTCAACGGTTCGAATCCCGCCGGCGCCGGTCTTTTTTATTTATTTATCGACCCGCGGCGTAAGAGGTTAGATAGCCAGATAGATAGATAGATAGATAGATAGATAGATAGATAGATACATAGACGAAAAGTGCGTGAAGTATCCAAAGAATGCTATTCGCATTAATAAATTTTTGGGGGTGTCAGTGTCCCTTTAAGCTGAGAATAGAAGCTACACCTTCAGCGCGAGCTTTCTGCTCTTGCTAACACAAGTGTGAACGCGCAGCCATGCGCAACCAAAGCACTGCGGAAGCCAGTGAGCTCGCGCTGGATACGGAGCTTCTAATGTCAGCTTAAAGGCCGACGACCAGACTCGAGATTCTGCAAGGCAGAAGATCCTCCTCACCATGGGGGAGGAGGAAACAGGCAACGGTGGACAGGGTAGAAGGGGAGAGAGGAGGAAGCGAAGGAAATGGGGAGAGTGTGAACTGGTCGTTGGTCTTTAAAGGGATACTACAACGAAATTTCGGCGCTTATTTTTGGTCTATATGTGTCTAAAGGAGCAGTATCACATCGAACACACCAATATCTTGTTAAAAAAGTCACGAAAAGGAATTTTAAAACGACTTAAACGATTAGCAAAGAGCACCTGGTGGATGTCGCTAACGCCTCGTTTGTAATGCCCGTCTAGGAACCTTGACAGGTAGTGACGGTAACTCTCTCGGCTCCTGCCATGACGAGAGAAGAACGGAAGGAGGAACTCCCCTCTTACCGAGAGTCCCTTTTCTGTGACCCGGAAGTCACCATTGTCCCTCTACAAGATTGAAGAAGATTAACCCGTCACTCAAAATTCGTACAAAAGCAGCCGCTTCGGTGGCTGGAACAACTAGGCCATTCTCTTGACGTCAGCCTCGCCGTAGCTTTGCTTGTCCCGAGACGAACTACGTCACGATTGTGTTGGATGTCACGTGCTCTCCGCTGGCTGTTCTCCGAGCGCTTGCCAGAATGGGCTGTTTATAACTAGGGTTTGGAGCTTTCGGTTTAAACCGATAAAAACCGATAAAAGTATGCCGAATTCCTTTTCAGAAATTCGGTTGTAACCGAAAAAGGTCAGTCTTTAGGTTCGTCATTTTCGATTTAAACCGATAAAAACAGATAAAAGTACGTCGAATCCATTTTCTAAAATTCAGTTTTAACCGGAAAAGGTCACATTAACGTTCCAGTCGTACCGCAGAGCCGTGGCGAAAAAGTGGAACGACAGCGTCCATCGAAACGTGTCCGAATGTATGGGATACACGGATCCCATCACGACGTTATGGTTTAATGTGCGCAGCATCGATCGGAACGTGAAGTCCGAAATGCCCCATGACTTCACCATGTACGAGCGTGTTTTCAAACTCGTTGTAAGGAAGACTGACTTAATGCAAGCTCTGCATGTTGTGTTGTACTTCAAAACGTCGCGCCGTGTATCTTTCGGTGGTCACAATTGGTTGATTGGCCGATTTTGGCTCAGCAGCGCTTCATCTCCTCAACCTGCCAGTGTCCAGTGTAAGCGTTGAGAGGGCATTCTCAAAGCTCAGGGTCATATTAAGAGGAAAGAAAGAGTGCGAATCAACGAGGAGAACCTGGGAAAGCACATGTCGGTTTACTATTGGCGACGTGCGCGATTGAAAGCGTCGCTGTGGTCGGCCTTCCACGATCGGCCGAATGCTGACTATGACGTCAGCAAAGGTATTCTCATTGACATTAATAAGAGTAATGTAAGAGCTTAAATTTTGACGGTGTTGGTAGTGTTGGTTTCAGAGCGCAATGCCTTCAAGCTTCCACCGTGCTCATTAGAAACACCATCGAACTTGATGATCGCGAGGTAATGACGTCAAGAGAGGGAACCATAAGAGGGCGTCACCAATACATCTCGCCGCTAATAATAAGATCCCGTAATCCTGATGCACAAAATATGAAGTTTCATGTTTTTTTGGCATAGGTTTCATATTTGACTAGTTTGTAGTTCTGTGTTTTTTTTCTTGATTCTTTTACAGCTGCGCAGATTTGCCAAATAAAGTGTCCATTTCTTTTTCAATGTATCTGTGCCGTTATTTTTTGAATAATCACAAATACAAGGATCATCTGATCCGGTGTCCGTTGGTGTTTATTTTATAATCACCGAAAAAAGCCGATAAAGTTTTGTAAGCATAAATATACGCCGAAAAAAACCGAAAATTGAATTTTAAAATAAACACCGAAAAAAGTACGCTGAATACTGAAAAAATAGAAACCGAAAACGCGGAATCCTATTTATAACGAAAAATACAGCCACCAGGCTCAAAATACAAACGTGCTATAGTCATTTACGGATATTGTGGATCATATTCAACCTATTTTTGAACACAACGGGTATATTTCAAATTTCGTTGAAGTATCGCTTTAAAGGAGTCATGAAACGCTTTTCCAACTTTTTCCTGTTTAGCTTTCCTCCTCAACTCATAAATCACGTATTCTACCAAACCGTTCAAGAAGACGGAAAGGTGGAGTCCCCTCTTGCTCGGACTCTTGTTTGTCTAATCCGGACACATCTGTAAAAACTTCCTCCAACAGCCTCTGATATTACAAGCGATTTAATCTGAACAGCTCGTCGTAGCAGTTGCACGATCAGTCTAAAGCAAAAAAATTGTGTGCGTGCCTGGGCCTTGGATGGCACGAGATCCTCCTTTTCCTCGTAGGTCTTTTCGTCCAGTCGCGAGATGCTGTTATGTTTAACAGGCTCCCACCGCGGACTTGTTGCAGACCTCCAGTGGGTAAAGAAGTTGGACTGGTCTCCTAAAAGTTCGTCCGTCAGCCAGTCGCACTTCACACGAGCGAATGATGTTGTCTCGTCCAGGGTGCACTTCTGTAATTCGTCCTACCTTCCACGTTGCTCTTGGTCTTCTAGCATCGTGAATAATGACCATGTCCCCGACCGCAATAGGCGTTGTGTTTTTGGGCGGAGTGTGGTGGGCTGAGCGAAGTTGCAAGAGATACTCCTTCATCCACCTCTTCCAAAACTGCTGTGAAATTAGTTCTCGGTAGCTCCATCGCCGTCTTAGTTCACGCGATGTCTGCGGGGTGGAGCTCATTTGCTTCATTGTCGGCAACGACAGAAGGCGTTTTCCTATTAGGAAATGTGCAGGTGTTAAAATTGTTGGTTCCCGTTGATCTGCGTAAAGAAATGTTAAAGGACGCGAGTTCACGGCGGCTTCTACTTCCTGTAATACCGTCGACAACTCTTCAAAATTGAGATAGCTGCGTCCTAGAACCTTCCTGAGGGAGGTCTTCACTGTCCGTATCATTCTCTCCCAGAAACCTCCCCACCATGCGGCTCTTTCGGCGCTAAATTTCCATGTGATGTGATGGTGGGCGACATAGTCTTGTACATCCTGATGTCGGAGCAGTTCCCAGACAGTTGATATGTCTCTTGCAAGTGTCTTGAATGCCAAAGCATTGTCTGAATAAAGTACGTCTGGCAGTCCTCTTCTGGAAACAAACCGACGTAGAGCCATCAAGAAGGATTGTGCAGATGTGCTCGTTGCGAGCTCGAGGTGAACTGCTCGTGTGACTGCGCATGTGAAGATGGCGATATATGACTTCTCGTTTTTTGTCCCTTTGTGTAAAGAGGACCAGCAAAATCAATACCCACGACGTTGAATGGGTGCGTCGCCTCAATGCGTTCTTTTGGCAGTGGTGCCATAGGGGCTGATGCGGCCTTCAAGTGTGTCCTTGCACACCTGGTGCAGTTTCGCAGAGACTTCTTTACGGCTTGTCTTCCGCGTACAATCCAATACTGTTCGCGCAATTCAGTTAAAGTCTCTGCTACTCCTCCGTGAAGCACCCGCTTATGTGCGCTGCATATAAGCAACTCGGTAAAGCGATGTGCGTTGGGGAGTATGATGGGGTGTTTAAGGTCTTCTGATGCGTTTAGTTGCTGGAGACGACCGCCTACGCGTAAAACTCCAATGTTATCTATGAAAGGTGCTAAATCTTTCAGTTTCGATGACTTGTTCAGCGGCCTTCCATTTCGTATGCTTTGAAATTCTTCCGAGAATTCATCTTTTTGTGTGACCTTTATCCAGTATTGTTCCGCCCTTTTGAGTTCTGCCGTTGAAAGGTAGTTAGACGATTCCTTCAGTGCGCCAGTGTTTTCTTTGAAACGGTAAATCCAAGCAGTGACGCGTAGGACCCTTGAGAGCTCGCTGTAGCGTTGCAAGTCAAGTACAGGATCGTCTACGGTAGTTGTTACTTGCAGTATACTGGTTTTGATGTCAGTGTCTTCCATGTCGTCTAGGTCGTCTCGTTCGGGATGCGGCTGTGGCCACTCGGGTGACGGTTTCTTGAGCCAAGAAGGACCAGTCCACCATAGGTTGTTTGACTCTAGGTTTGACGCGGAGAGTCCTCTTGTTAGGCAATCTGCCGGGTTTTCTTTACCCGGGCAGAATCTCCAGCGAGCTGTAGGCGTGTTGCTTTGGATCTCCCTCACTCTATTGGCAACAAATGTCTCCCACCGGTGACTTTGCCCTTGTATCCACTTCCACGTTATGGTAGAGTCTGTCCACAAGTATACTTCGTGGTCTTGAAGAGACAACGTCTTTTCTACATAGTGCAATAATCTAGAACCGATGAGAGCTCCCATCAGCTCTAGGCGAGGGAGTGTCATCCTTTTAAGAGGTGCTACTCGCGCCTTTGCAAGTAGTAGATGTATTTGTACTGTGTTCTCGGAATCAGATGTTCTTAGGTAGACAACTGCGCCGTAAGCCTTCGGACTGGCGTCAGTGAAGACATGTAGTTCATAGAACCGCGTAGTGTCTCGGAGTTCCTCGAACAAGAATCGAGATATGGATATGACTTGTAGCTGTGGAATCTCGTTGCACCACGTATTCCACTCTTGTTGTATGTTCTCGGGAAGACTATTGTCCCAGCCTATCTTTAATTCCCACAGTTTTTGGAACATAATCTTGACCCGGATGGTGAAAGGTGATAGCAATCCCATGATGTCGTAGATTCTATTGGCAGCTTGAAGGACATATCGCTTTGTACTTAAATTCGTTTTCAAGAAGTTCGACGTCGAGGTCAACGACAACTTCAAAGTGTCCTCCTCTGTATTCCAATACATTCCAAGCACCTTGGTGTCTGTCGCCATATCAGTTGGTTGGGGGACTTCTTTTTGGAACAACCTTTGCAGTGTCTTGCTGTTGGAGGCCCATTTTTGAAGATTCATGCCAGCTTGTTGCATGATGTCTTGTGTTTCGTTAAACAACTTGACTGCTGCTGCTTCACTCTGGGCGCCAGTCAAGAGATCGTCGACATAGAAGGATTTCGCTAGAACCTGAGCTGTCTCCGGGTGGTTTTGAACTGTTCGGAAATGATGCTGTAGGGTAGCTGTCAGCAAGAACGGACTGGATGTCGTCCCAAACGGAACGCGGGTCATCCTCCACTCCTGTATTGGTGGTAACTGACCGGTTGTTGTGGGTCTCTCTTCAAACCACAAGAAGCGTAGCGCATCTCGATCTCTTTCTTTTACTGATATTTGCAGAAATGCCTTCTGAACATCTGCTGTCATCGCTATTTTATTGACTCGGAACCTCAGGAGAACCTGTAATAGGTCGTCAGATGCCTTTGGTCCCGTTTCAAGAAATCCGTTGAGACTCTCACTTCCTTGCTGGTGAGATGAGGCGTCAAATACGATTCTAATCTTTGTTGTCAGCGCCTCCTCGCGTACTACAGCATGGTGCGGCATGTAGTACTGCCGTCCTGTATTTTTCCTCGCATCTGGAACCACCTCTGCATGGTCATCTTTCAAATATTGACGGATCACACTGTCGTAAGTGTTCAGCAGGTTTTCATCTCTCCGGAGTTTTCGCATCAACCCGTTTAACCTTGCTGTCGCCAGCTCCTTGTTGTCCTGCAGCTCGGTTCTTTTGTTGGGCTTCCAGGGTAGTGAGACTTCATACCTGCCTTCAGTCCAATAAATCGACTCTTCAAATGTCTGGAACACCGTTTCCTGGGACCTATCTTCCTTGTCTGTGATTCCAAGATGTTCCAGGTCCCAAAACGCTGGCAATTTGTTCGTTTCGTCTTCGGTGGTGACTCCTGCATTAAGGATACAGGCCATGACATGGTTTTGTGTTGTCAATGAATAATTTTTGTCCGTTGGTCCTTGCACCGTCCAACCAAGTCGAGTGCTTAGGGCTGTCAGCTGCTGACTCTCACTGCGGATGTTGTCACCCTTCATGATTTTCCATACTTGGTCAGCACCAATTAATAGGCTGATTCTGAGTGCCCCTTTCGTTTCATCGAAAAGGCAAAGGTCAGCCAAATCCTTTCCTTGACTTTGAAGCTCTCCTATGAAAGGGTGGTCCAAAGGAAGCTCCATCATTTGGCTGCAAATCTTCGGGACTTCTACCGCTTCGAAGATGTACTCTCCTTGGTGGTACTGGCTCTTTAGTCTAACCTCCACAAGCTTTCGTCTTTGTTCTTTTGCAGCTTCGGATCCAAAGGTGTTGATGCAAATATTTATGTCACCGAGAATACGCAGTTGGTACCTTCTGGACACATCTTCTCGGATGAAAGTTCGCTGGCTTCCTCCGTCTATCATTCCTCTTATGTATCTGTACCCACTTTTGCCAGCGATCCAGCCCCGAAACGTTTGAAGTAGGATATGTGGCTTCTTTTCTGTTGTTGGTGGAGAGTAAGTATGGAGTGCCTTCGTTTTGCTGTTTTGTTCCACCTCCTTAGTTCGTTGCCAGCGTGGGTCGCACATCGATGTAGCATGTCTGCCTTTGCAAGTATTGCAGACGATTCTCCTTCTGCAATCTCGCGCTCTGTGCCCCTTCATGGTACATTTAAAACATCTCATATCGTCGGAGAGTTTCTTCTTTTTCGCATCTATCGTAGCATCCGTGTTGCAATCTTCCGACGAGTGTTTTCTGGAAGAGCAGAAAAGGCAGCCCGCTGACTCTTTCGCCCGACTGTGTAGAACAGCTGCGGAGCTTCTTGTACCTTCTCTTCTGGAATCGTACTTCCTAGTGTCAGGTCGGCTGTCTTGACTTGTTCTCCCTGTAGTCAGTCCACTTCGTTCTCGACATTCCACTTCAGTCTGAAGAAATTTTAAGGTCATCTCCAGATCTCCTTCTGACGTTAGTGGCTCTGTAGCTCCGCTGAAGGATTTTCGTCGATGATATTCGATGACGACGTCGGTTGGTAGAACCTTCATTAGTATCTCGTTCAGCATCGCAGAGTAGGACATAGCGTGAACTCCAAGATCTTTTAAGCCACGAATGTGTAGCTGAACGGCGTCGAGAAGTCTTCTTAAGGCACCAACGTCGTTTGATGATGGGACCTTCTGGAGCGTTCGAAGTTTTGAAAGATGGTCTTGCTCGATGAGTTTCTTGTCTCCAAATCGCCCTCGGAGTATAGCCAACGCGTCTGTGTAGCTGGAGTTAGACCCGTGAAGGCCAGCGATGGCTCTAGCTGCGGGTCCGGTGAGAAGGGACCGGAGGTAGTGAAACTTGTCAGCCTGACACAGTTGAGGATGCTGGTCGATCGTGTTTTGGAACATATCCCAGAAGGCTTGCCACTGAGAAGTGCTGCCGTCAAATTTCAACATCTCCAATTTCGGAAGTCTTGCTCTGGCGTTCTCGGTGGTGGTCGGAAGAATCGCCGGTGTTCTGTTTACTTCTTCCACATGGGCTCCTGGATTCTTCAGAATCTCAATTCGATGACTCAGCATTGCAAATGCCTGCGTTGAGTTGTCCTGGTAGGTCATTACCGCTTCATACTCTTGCTCAAGGTGTTCGTCGCTTACGAAGGATTCGAACTCTCGATCTAAGATTTTCAGCTCTTCGATATTTGTCGTTAATCTCTGAAGAAGCGTTGTGAGCGAACTAAGATCGTGGTCGTCATTTGCAAGAGTTGCCCTGACCTCGTGGATGAGCCGAGTGGTCTGGGCCCGACGAGAGGTTCGCTTGGTCCGTACTCGCTCCATGTGGCTGTCTTCAGAAGCTCCTTGAGGTCTCGGTTGGCTTTCTGTAGCGTTGAAGTAGCCTTCCCGGGTTTCGGCACCATCAAGTTCCTGTAAAAACTTCCTCCAACAGCCTCTGATATTACAAGCGATTTAATCTGAACAGCTCGTCGTAGCAGTTGCACGATCAGTCTAAAGCAAAAAAATTGTGTGCGTGCCTGGGCCTTGGATGGCACGAGATCCTCCTTTTCCTCGTAGGTCCTTTCGTCCAGTCGCGAGATGCTGTTATGTTTAACAACATCCATTCTCCCCTAGAAGATTAGCCGTCGCTCAAAATTCAGACAAAAGTTGCTTTCCCCACCCCGTTCACCCCAAAGCTGACAGTGCTGAGGAAGCTACGTGCTTCTTGGGCCAGCCACACTTTTGCCACGTGATCACGCTCTCTCGCGCATACCCACGCGCAGAGAATGAGGTGAGGTGATGAAAGGGGGGTGGCTGATTGGTCCGGCAGGCGCGTAGCTTCCACCACAATGTCAGCTTAGGGGTGAAGGGATTAAGTGAGCTCAGGTGTCGTGTGACGTTCGTTGGGACCCGGTGACGCGCTGCGGGGGCCCGATGACGCGCTGCGGGGTCCGCGGATGTATCACAGAGAAAAGGCAGATTGCTTACTAAGGAAAGGAGGTACGAAATAGTCTGCTGTGTTTTCAAATTTTCGTCGTGAAAGTCAGGTTTTTGACTTTCTACCTTTTTCTTTTGGCCCACTGAACGATCTGCTATTAGTAAAGTACCAATATAAATTGATTTATTGCAGCCCAAAATTCGTTTCATGGGCCCTTTAAGGGTGAACAGAGTATAGATGGTTGGCGAAAGAGCTCTAAAACTGGAATCACACTTTGTGTGAGTAGATTCTAGGTGGTATGTCGTCACGTTGAGCTCTAGGGAGGCACACTGGTGGTCAGAAAAAGACGCATTATATCCGGTCGTGCGCCATAAGTAGTGGCATCCTAAGTGGTCTCCGTTGTATGGCAAAACTGAGATGCGAGTCGTGGACTAACTCGCCTACATCATCGCCTATTCGGTGCTGTACTACCAAATGCCTCGAAAGTTGTCAGGCACGGCAACACGAGGAACGGGTCACCCTGATCCACACGCTCAGCATTTAGATGGTGATGGCATAAATAGTTTAAAGCATATGCTTCGATCCACTATTATTTTCCTAAAATCTTGTCTTGAAAGAAATTTGAGAAACCTTAAGGGGTGACACCACCTTCAAGTGTCAACTTTTAAACCAGTTGCTCAATATTGATGAAATTTGGAGGGTCTATTCATTTCGTTGCCAAAATGCACTCTATGAAATTTCATCTCTGTAGGATTATGTTCCGATAAGCTACAGGGGAACGTACTCAGCTATTGATGTAAGTCGCCTCACTTAGCAAGGAAATCTATCGTATAAAATTGCTGCAGAATATTGAGCATTTCTAAGCTTCAGCCATAACTAGAACATATGATGTGGGGGCTATCTATTTTTTACCTCAAAATCCATGTTTTTCTATGCAAAATGCAAATTTGAAAAGCATTCCACATAATGGCGCATTTTCTCCTCATCAAAACTTTACCTTTTGGCAATAAGAACTTTATTTAAATAGAAAAATAAATACCTAGCCCCCTTCGTCATTAAATTTCAGTTCAGAAACATCCACAGCAAAGAATACATTCAGCGATTCATTGAAATGATAGATTTCCTAAAACGAAAGTTGCTGCAAAAAAGTGAAACTAAGAAAAACCTGTTTAAAGTTTCCACACCACTACATTTGCTTTTTCTGGTGGTGGTGGCAACTAAAAGGCACCAAGAGCGTAGATAGGGCCTTCTGCTTACACCCAATCTCCAGTATGGCTTTACTGAGTGAGTCCGAGCTTAAAACGCTTTCTTTGAGTGTCATTTTGTTGTCGGCATCTGGACATTGATTGTGAAATGAGTGAGGAATTGGGTATGCTTGCAATACACGAACCAACATCAGCAAGCATGGGCGGGGCAAGCATCCTTGAAATGCAATGCAGATAAACCGATGTGACGTTCTATAAATGAATGCTGGTTTTAGTCAGTTTTGTGTTCAATCAGGGTGGGCTTTTCAAACGTTGGCCATATGCATAGCCTCTTCTACGTGAAAGCTGGACTTCTTGGTGTTCTTGCCCGAATAGAGTTTACTCCCGAGCAAAGATATTTCATGTACAGAAACTGTGAAGAAATGCTCTTTCCAACGAGAGTATGATTGTCATTCTAGGGCATACCGGTGCAAAGCTACAGCAGTTTGAAAATAGGAAACAGAAGTTTCACATTTCAAAAACACGTGATTTTGCATCGTTGGCTGACCGAAAATGTTTTATTTCTCCGTAAATACTTCAGATATTGTAATAAAAATTTGCAGGAGTTTACTCTATTAGTTGTGGAACCACAATACACAAAAATATGAAAGTTAGTTTTTTTCTCAAAAATTGAAATTTCTAGGTGGTGTCCCCCACGCGCAGAGAATGATCGAGGTGAGGTGATGAAAGGGGGTGGCTGATTGGTCCGGCAGGCGCGTAGCTTCCACCACAATGTCAGCTTAGGGGTGAAGGGATTAAGTGAGCTCAGGTGTCGTGTGACGTTCGTTGGGACCCGGTGACGCGCTGCGGGGAGCCCGATGACGCGCTGCGGGGTCCGCGGATGTATCACAGAGAAAAGGCAGATTGCTTACTAAGGAAAGGAGGTACGAAATAGTCTGCTGTGTTTTCAAATTTTCGTCGTGAAAGTCAGGTTTTTGACTTTCTACCTTTTTTCTTTTGGCCCACTGAACGATGTGCTATTAGTAAAGTACCAATATAAATTGATTTATTGCAGCCCAAAATTCGTTTCATGGGCCCTTTAAGGGTGAACAGAGTATAGATGGTTGGCGAAAGAGCTCTAAAACTGGAATCACACTTTGTGTGAGTAGATTCTAGGTGGTATGTCGTCACGTTGAGCTCTAGGGAGGCACACTGGTGGTCAGAAAAAGACGCATTATATCCGGTCGTGCGCCATAAGTAGTGGCATCCTAAGTGGTCTCCGTTGTATGGCAAAACTGAGATGCGAGTCGTGGACTAACTCGCCTACATCATCGCCTATTCGGTGCTGTACTACCAAATGCCTCGAAAGTTGTCAGGCACGGCAACACGAGGAACGGGTCACCCTGATCCACACGCTCAGCATTTAGATGGTGATGGCATAAATAGTTTAAAGCATATGCTTCGATCCACTATTATTTTCCTAAAATCTTGTCTTGAAAGAAATTTGAGAAACCTTAAGGCTGGTTTCACGCACTTCCAACTTCTTACATCCGGAAAGGCTAGAAGCCAGTTTTAAGCCTCTTACTTAACAGCTGGTTTGCGAATGCTTACGACCATCAGCGCAGCAGCGAAAGACTGTTTCAAGCAGCCACAAGAGGCTCAAAACCGGTTTTAGCCTCTCCGGTCGTAAGCAGTCGCAAGGGCGCAAACCTACAAAAGTCCAGTAGGAAAAGGTTTGGGTTCATCTGACACAGCCCCCTTTCTTCAAGAGAAACTGAAGCATTTCTCTATTTTAGTAAAAAAAAGCTGAAATCGTCTTTGTTTGGCCTCCAGAATCACGAATATCGAAATTATTTTTTCAATTTGGGGCACAAAGGCTGCAGAAATTCAGTTTCAAAGTACCGCTGAAGCCCTCCTTCCCGGATCGTTACGTCGCATCAGGAGTTTTCGGAATCTCCTTTCTCGCGTATCTTCAGCGCCTATCAAAGCTATGCACATGCACACTTGCTATTTTCAAAAGGGTCAGAAAAAGACTGGTGTCAGTGCGGGGGAATATACCTGGCAAGCTTGAAATTGCACGCACTGCTTGCACAACACGCGCTTGGCGGCCGAGAGATCTGGGTTTGACGTTACGACTGGTCGGAGGTTTTTCATGTTTCCTCGCGTTTAGTTACATCTTCGGGGAAAACGAACGTTGATATTCTGATTTGCGAGATAAAAATACCCTTGAATTCACCTCTAACTCGTTTTTTTCAAGAACCTCTTCAGCCTCCTTCTAATCGCACCTTTGCCTTGTCTGCCGACAGTACACGATGCTCTCCGGCCGAGCGCCGTTCCAGTCGCCGAGCCGCCACGCCAGCGCGGCGGCCCTGATGCAGCGCATCCGCGAGGGCGAGTTCTGCTTCGACGGACCACAGTGGGACCCCGTGTCGGAGCAGGCCAAGAGCGTCATCCGCGGCCTCCTCACCGTCGAGTCCCAGGCGCGCCTCACCATGGCCGAGCTGCGCGCGCACCCCTGGGTCCACACCAAGAGCAGCCACTGGTCCGCATCCCTCATGACCCCGGACGTCCTCAGCTCGTCTTCGTCGCCGCGCGCCGCCGAGTCAGCGCTACGCGCGACCTTTGACGCCTTCCACCTCGCAACGCGGGGCGGATTCCGTCTGCTGGACGTCTCAGCGGCACCCCTCGCGCAACGGCGGAGGTTGAAGCGGAACTCTGCGGACGTGAGGAGCGACTCGTCGGTCTCCACGAGCAGCGGGAGCTCGTTCACGTCCTCGACGTCGAGTTCTTCGTCGTCGGTGTCGGAGGTCGCGCCGTCGGTGCGGTCACTGGGGTTCGTGCCCGGAAGAGACGACGCAAGCAGCGTGGGCGTTGACAGCGTGTTTACGTACCCGGAGACCAAAGTGGCCGCATACCTCTCGACACTGCCGGACGTCGTGGAGTGCTCCGTCGCGGAAGAAGCTACGTCGCCCTGCGTGGGCGACGACATCGAGGCGATGACGGTGGAACTCGCGACAACGGACCTGGCCGCCGACGTCGTGGAAGAAAAGCCTCAGACAAAAGGAGGCGGCGATGTAGCCACGTCGCCTGCAGTAGGTGCGTCTGAGCAGACGCCCGGTTGCCTTGAAGCGGGAGCGTCCGAACCGCACGTCCGAGACGAAAACGAGATTGATGACAAAGCCTCTAGAGCCGCGGAGTCTTCGGAAGTTGACGAAGTTGCGGCGGATGCGCAACGAGATGCAAGACAACCCCAGACGACGCGGTCATTGAGGAAACGGCGCTCTCCGCAAGACTCCTCCGCTACGACGACGCAGGGGTCTTCGGACAGCGGGCGCTCTGAGAGTCTTGGCGAGGGTCCGAACACCAAGAAGGTCCGCCGGAAAAGAGTCCGCCCAAGCACCAGTCACGGCGCGGCCGGAAGCAACGGTGATACGCGTTTCGACGACGTCGCGGAAATGGCGCCGTGAGAGGACTGCTGTCTGTGTGACGTCCCCCAATTGTTACCTGGACCGACATTGTTTTCAGGGTGGTTCAAGAACTGCCTACATCTGTCACCCCGACGGACAAACCGGCGGCGTGAGCCGTTTGGAAACTGTGCCCAGATTTAGTCTATTTATAATTAACACTGAAGTGTCTTAGCTGCGAGTGTTGCACGAGCAAAGCAGGTTCTTTAAGTTATTTAGGTAGACCACGAGTCACTTCCTTTTCTCATTCTTGTGCGGGGTTGTGCATAATGCAGCTATCAGAGTTTTGGTGAGGACATAACGCGTGCATTGGAGCTGAAGCAGGTATACCGGAAAACCTCCAGCAGGGTTTTGATGGGAAGCCCCTTGGGGAAACTCGGCTGTTCAAGGCCTAAAATGCTCACGTACAAAAATCGCATAATCATGCATCAAGTGGCTTTTTAAGTCTCGTTTCTGGTGAGCTGGCAATCCAATAGAGGTCCAAGACTAGTATACTTAGAGGCTATCTGTACTTGCCAGGCAGATTCCTGAGGTGCACATTTCTTCTGCTATTTGGGAGATTGGAATTCTGCCAGGTGTTATTCGGATTTGAAACATGTCTCCAATATCCTTCCTAATAGACACCTGTTGTACTTTCTAAAGAGAGAGCTTGATATTCATTTAAAGATGCCACTTTCCTGTTTTTTAGTTGAAGTTGCCATTTTGTTTTGTTTTGCCTCAAGACCTCTGCAGATCTCATTTGTTTTCTATGATGCTGGTCTAGGGTGGCGGGTTTTCATCGAGAGGTATTCTTTCCCAGGGTACTTAACTAACAGGTCCTACTCCATACTTCACACAAGCTGTCTTCATGATCAAAAATGTGATTGCCATCACATTGACAGTTCTTTGAACAGCCTTTTCAGCTGTTTATGCTTCAGCTGCTTATGTTTTAGCTGCTGTGCAAAAACTTGCTAGGAAGCGCCATGCTCACGTGTGAACAATCGCGAGTCTCAGCAAATCTTGCCAATCGATGGTGCTTTGCATTGTGATATCAAACTTTTTGCTTTCGTTTTATTAGTGCAAACTATGTGCACTCGGCGACATTATTGTCCGAGGTTGTTGTTTAAAGAATGTGGCCCTAGAGCAAATAACTACAATTTCTAAGTGACACACTCTGGATGTTGTGAGGTTTCCCAGATTGTATGCCAAGCCTTGCGTAAAAATGATTTCCAAATTCCGCCAGACGTCGCGATAAACAGGCATTCAGTGTAATTATATTGTAAGTTCACAAAAAACAGCAAGTGCATATCTTTTTTTTTCTATTAATATATACGAAGTATTCAGAGGAGATGTGTTGGCATATTTTTAAATGAATGCTACATGTAACATGCCTAGCACACTGTCTCCAAAGCTACGATTGACTTCTCAGGATTCCAAACCATTCGGTATTTGTAGCAATGCCCATTCTTACCTACCACTACCTGCGTGCCAATTTAACGACGTGTCTTTTAGCATTTATAGGTTTTGCAACCATGTTTCTAGCATTTTCAGCTAAGCGAATCACAGAAAGTGCCGACGCAATGTTAAGGCTACGACGTTTACCCTTACAAATTCCTTTGGTGGTGTGGAGCTATGAAGAGACAAATCAGTGAGAATAGGGGTGAAAAGCACACGCCGGATCTAGGGTGCGCGTTTCCTAGCAGAGCCCCGGGGTATTTTTGTACGCTCTGACTTGGCTTGTCAATGGTCTGTCTTTGGGAAGTGTGCATTGTCAACTTTCAAAGCTGGTGTAGTCTTGCCTTACAATGAACTAACTTTTATCCAATAAGGACGACTAGTCACAGTCCACAGGCAAGCCTTTTGTGGTTCCACGTTTGTGGACTTGAACACGTGCATACTGCTTGGATTCAGCTGAATAACAATTGTGCCCCTTATGCGAAAGGCTAAACAGGCTACCATCTTTTTATCTTGGTGTGTCGCTAGTCCATTCATCATCTTGTGATAAGCTTGTTGTTAGAGTAACAGAAGTGTGCGTTATCTGCAGGCACAGTTATTTTTGCAGACTGGAGAGCTTTCATTTATTAACCCCTGTGACTACGTGAGAATACATTATAGTATATATGTATACAGGTAGGTAGATAGAGATATATTATATAGATATATATTTCCTTAGAATCTCTGTGCCTAAAGTCTTGTACAGAGAAAAACCAATCAAAACTTGCCGAATCATTCCTGATGCTCTTACGAAGTGTGATCATAGTGACGGAACACCGTGACTTTTTATGTCTATATACCATGGGTGCAGTTGTGTAAATAATCATCATGTTCTATTGTTTTAAAAGAGTATGGAGTGTAAAGAAGGTGATAACCTTATTTCTGTTTTTAGTCAACATTCTGTGTGCAGCCTGTGCTTCCACTCTTGAGAAAGTGTGAAATGGTTACTCAAATGTTTATATAAAATAAATGATCCATTTTCAGTGATGTACCTCGAAAGCTCTTATTGACGTCTCCTTGCCACTTCGCTGTTTATTGTTCATATGAAGTCGCATGTTTCTGTATTTTGCGTGAGTAGTTCATGGTTGACAATGACAGACTTGGTAGTGTGACAAAAATTGGGATGATCAAGCATTCAATGCGTGAAAGTTCAATGGTCTCCCTCAGTCCCTTTAGAAAGACTCCACAGCTTCAAATATAGAAAGGGCACATAAAGACAAAATATGATCTCAATACACTTGAATTAATAATGTGTCATCACATATAGTGATACATATTGGCCGTACACAGTCCACTGCCGAAAAATTTCGTCCACTCCTTTGAGGCCTTATAATCTCTTTTGTTGTTAAAGCAGAATTGCATTCTTACTGAAGTTAACTCTGATGTAGCCTTGAAAAGTGAAGCGTGCCAAGGCCAGAGTTGACCGGCTGCCAAACACCAGCGCCGCGAGCTCCGCCGTACGTAAAATTTTGAGCATGCACCCACACCACAATAAGCGCCTACCGGCTACTTTTTGAAACGTCTGAAAAATAAGCAAAGTGCATATATCATGCGCCCACTCTAGAGTTCCGAGTCCTCCGGGATACTCCTCCTCGTCAGCCTCTTCTCCGAGCACGCCGGTGCATAGCGAAGAAGCTTGACGCACGCACGCTGGTGCTAAGCAGCGAAGCCCGCCCCCATCATGTGCCCCTTTTGCACTCTTACTTTCAGACCAGTTTTCCACCAGTGTTCGAGATTATCTCCCAAAATTTTAGGTGGGCATTTGCGCGGTATTTTACGTAATGGCCCGCATGTGCTTACATATTTAGAGCAGCTTCGTAAGACTGATTAACAAATAAAGTTCCCAACAACGCAAAAAACGAAGGTGCGAGTTGTACACAAACTTGTTTTGTTTTTCTTTTGACCGTACCAAAAAATGGCCATGAAGATTTACATACCAAGACCTTTGTCTTGTTTCAGGTAAGCAAAGTTCGAAGGCATTCTGAAATTTCCATGCATCGAAAGGGCTTTCCGTAAAAGGGGTGCCGGTTTCACCCACAATGTGTGAAGAGGTAAAAGCGATAGCCGTAGCACGTCGTCGTGTACGTGCGGCCGTTCCCTCCGCGCTCGCTCCTCGGAGTACTGCCTTCGCGCGGCGGCGCCATGAGGAAGAGTCTGCGGCCGCGACGACACAAGCGAATGCGCAGTTTTCTCAGGTGTTGTTCAACGGCGAAGGGAGGGGGTAATGTTGACGTTCAGCGATGAGCGGAGAGGGGGACGCATGCAGATAAACGAGGCAAATCGGCAACGAAGGCGGATGCAACTCGAAATGTATTTTACGTTTCGAATTAGGTTCGAGAAGTAGAGATGTTACAGTTAAAGGGACCCTATTAGCGATTTTTTTAAGCTGATTTAAAATTTGCGACGAAACGGACCTCTTTGAACGTAGGAAGATGGAGGGAAAACGTTTTCCGGAAAATTCGAATTATTTTGGGAGTTATTAGAAAGTTAAAATTATAGAGTTTTACACACGAAATAATGAACAAACGCAGTGTCCAGAGTGCCGTCCGACGGCGCTTTACACCCGCAATCGAGTGCCGTCCTACCGAGCAAATGCCGTCCTTTAGTGAATAATGTCTTGCTTTTGGCACTTTGTTGCCGAAAGTAGTATTCTTTCGCGGTACTTTTTTGTGTTAAATTTGCTAATTATGTGTATACTCAAACTCCATAAGACTTTCTTCGTGACAAATAATCTCTGAAAACCTAAGAATGACATTCCTGACTCGTTCAATAGCGGAATGGTTAGCATGCTTGGCTATATACAGGGTGTTTCACGGAAGGTGGACAAATTAGATATCGAAAACCACGCGTCGCAATCAAAAACACCATCTTCCCGAGGGAACCATGGGGTGATGCGGAGCATCGTGTTGGTTCCGAGGAAAGAGTCAGTTGCGTGCTGACGTCGTGAGATGGCGCCACCGACTGCCCTAGCGTCACCCCCTACGCGAGCCTTCGTCGCGGCTCGCGGCAGAGAGACTTGAAACGCTCGCCGCTCGCCGTTTATTTTTTTTCACACTTGAAGGAGAGGAGACTAGAGGAGGAGAGTTGCGCGTGCGCGCGCGGTGTGAGTAGAAGCGAACGCACGCGCAGTGCACGTAGCTGGTAGAGAGAGAGAGCGGAGAGAGTAACGCGCAGCTGTTGGAGAGAGGGAAGGAGGAGAGTTGCGCGTACGTAGTGTGAGTGCGGACTACAAGGCCGCGGGACATAGACCCGAGCAAGAGATTCTCCGCATCTAAAAAGGCTTGTGTCGTTTTGGTCCTGGGCCAAGGGCCTATTTAGGAAAAATATTAAAGTCCGGGATAATTATATTGTTAATTATTTTTGCCTAATTAATTTTTTGTTAATATTGTGTTTAAGGGCATGGTTTCAATTAGAAAATTGCTCAATATCATTGAAAAACACTAAATCAACAAACTGCAGAACGATAAAAGGCTTGCGCAGCATTTTACGGCTTTTTAAAAACCGCACAAATTCGACGAGTTCTTAAGTTTCTGGTTTGCAATTGGAGCGCATCTCGGTCCCGACTGCACCGCGCCCCGTGGAGAAATAGTGCAACCAACCTCTGCTGCTGTCCTCGCGCAACGCAGCGGAGGATGGGTGCACTATTTCTCCACGGAGCGTGACCCGCCGGGGCCGAGATGCGCTCATAGGAACACGAGCTTAAAAACCATCAGAATTTGCGCAGGTTTTTCAGAAAGCTGCAAAATTTCTGCGCGTGCCTTCTATCGTTCTGCAATTTTGTTGATTGAGTGTTTTTCGATGATGCTGAGCAATTTTCTAATTAAAACCATGCCCTTAAACACAATATTAAAAAGATTAATTGCAAAAATAATTAGCAATCTAATTACCCGTGGACTTTCCTGGCCCAGGACCAAAACGACACAAGCCTTTTCTGTTGCGACGCGTAGTTTTCGCAATATCGAATTTGTCCACTTTTCGTGAAACACCCTGTATATATTTTATATATGGGTGTTTCATCTCAACTCGGACACGAATATATGGGTCGAATTCTTAATTTTTGTCAAAAAATACATGTTTTCGGGAAATTTTTATATCAAAAATCAGCAGAACCCATCCTTTGGGAATGATTATCTACGTTAATGCGAATAGCATCAAACGGTGCGGAGTTTTGCGCGTTCGTCAGGTGGCCGGCACACTCTAGATACGCCAGCCCACTCTTGAGGCGATTCTAAATTTGTTGACACTTTCACAGCCCTGCGCACGATCTCCGCAGCCCAGCACGTGCGTTTGTGTCACTTAGGAAGGCGAGCAAAGCACGCGCCATACGCACAAACACTCAAAATGGTACCGACCAGACTTTCTGGCGTCTCAGCTAGTCTCAACCAACGGTACTCTAAACGGTTGTTTATATCTTTACCATAGGACGCGCTTACAGCGCTGTCACAGCTACCGGTGCGCGCGCGTTCCATGCACGAGGGCTCATTCCGCTCTCGTGAGGCTGAGCTAGAGGTCTCCCGAGCGCAGGAGAGGGTGAGCTAGAGGGAGAGGGTGAGCGCGGGAGAGGGTGAGCTAGCCCTCGTGCATGGAACGCGCGCGCACCGGTAGCTGTGACAGCGCTGCAAAGCGCGTCCTATGGTAAAGATATAAAACAAATGTTTAGAGTGCGGTGAATGACTGCCCTCATAGCTCTGTGGTTAGCGCGTCTGCCTGCTGATCAAAGGGTCAACGGTTCGAATCCCAGCCGGCGCCGGTCTTTTTTATTTATTTATCGACCCGCGGCGTAAGAGGTTAGATAGCCAGATAGATATATAGATAAATAGATAGATAGATAGATACATAGACGAAAAGTGCGTGAAGTATCCAAAGAATGCTATTCGCATTAAAAGAAGACACAAACGCGAGTTCGTCGGATTTTTTTGTTCTCAAGTTATGGATTGCTGAAGCGACTATCCAAGGTGGAAAATGACGTTTTCCCAGCTTATCGGGGGTGCCATATTTCACTCTATTCCTTTTCCCTACTTTTTACGCTACATCAATACAACTTTTTGGGAACACTCCCGAGATATGCTTTTTTATGCTAATTAACTGTATAGGTCATAAGACCCTTAATGATCTTTGTTTTAATTGTCAAACCGCCTCTCTGCGACGATATTTGACGAAGTTCAGCAAGCTGTGCTGTGTGACCTAATCAACATATTTTTATGATCTTTACATCACCGTAAAGCTCCAACTAAGCTCTTTTTTTTGTATAATTCGAATATTTTGCGCTGAATATATAATGCGCAAAATGTGCCTGAAAAAAAACAAATATTTCGAAAAACAAACAGGTTTAAAACCAATTTTCTAAAAAAAAATTTTTTTTTACAGTTAGGTAATATAGTTTTATCAGGAAATACCAACAGAAATTGTAATATATTGTTTGTATGGCCGCTATTAGGACTTGAATCTCGTGCTATGAGCGTTTTGGACGGGACTTCGCACAGGCGCTCTGTTGAGCAGAAGTTTGGCCAATGCAAGGTTTTCTATTTATCGTTAGCAGTTATCTCAATATCCAACCATAAACATTAATGAAATTTGGAGTAGTGCACTTCAAAAAAGTTTAGAAGTCCGTATCCACAAGTGCGCGCGCGCGCACAGCGCTTACTTCCTTCCAATTCGGGGGAATGCAGGTCGTTAGGGAATTCCTCTGGGGCCTTTTGCTTTCGGCTTTGAGTTTGAAATACAAGAACTTGATATGTAATTGTCATATTTTCTAATGTCAAACCGATATTTAGTGCATATACATATGTACGATTTAGTATCCGACGCTTAGGAAGTACGGTTTATTTTGTGCACATGCGGACTCTCGTAAAATAACGAGCATCTCGTAGCGTGTAAAGGCCAGTTCACACTCTTGCGACTGCTTGCGACCTCTTAAACCTGCGTTCCTTAAAACTTCTTACAACAAGAGGACACACTGGAGCCATCTATTGGGTAGCAGTGTAAACTGGGCGGTCCGGCATATTGTATTATTTCTCTCGCCCATTATCCTTTCTTTTTTGGCTCGAAAAACTTTTGTCAATGTTATAAACGAGCCTTTATATGAGTATTACGCACATTTGACTTCAAAAATCCCGCAAAACCTTCGCTCTTGTGAAATGCAGTTCCAGGGTCAACGCATAGATGGCGCCACAATGCCAGTGTGTTCCCTCGTTCTAAAAAAATTTAAGAAGTTTTAACAGATCTCGTCTCTCTCGATCGTACTCGGTCGCAAGACTATGAACGGGCCTTAAGGCTTCAAATGTGTTAGTGATGTGTTTAAGTTTCATTTCTATTTTCAGTGATTCATGCCGGGTTACTTCGACTTTTCCTCTTGACTTAAGTTTGTCCGGGAGTCCAGACGTCACGGATCTTCTCCGTCAATACATGGGGCGAACGGTACCTCACACACCTTGCAAATCACCCCAGTGCCAAGTAAATAAATATTGTTAGGATAAATATTGTTGCTTCACTGGCTTTTACGCTCAGATATCGATGTCAGAACTAACGATAAATAGAAAACCTTGCATAGGCCAAATTTCTGCTCAACAGAGCGCCTGTGCGAAGTCCCGTCCAAAACGCTCATAGCGCGAGATTCAAGTCTTAATAGCTGCCATACAAACAATATATTACAATTTCTGTTGGTAGTTCCTGACAGACTACTGTATTACCTAACTGTGAATAAAAAAATGGAAGAAATAAAAGGTGTTTTTTTTTCTAGAAAATCGGCTTCAAACTTGCAAGTTTTTCTAAATATTCGTTTTTCAGGCAAATGTTCCACGTTATCTGTTTAGCGCAATATATTCAAGTTATACTCAAAAGAAAGAGCTTAATTGGAGCTTTACGGTGATGTAAAGATCATAAATATATATTGATTAGGTCACGCAGCACAGCTTGCTGAACTTCGTCAAATATTGTAGCTACTAAAAATTTCAGAGGGGTTAATTATGAGTTTGTGTATTTTTGTGAGTCACTTTTATTACTGGACGACAAGTGAACAAAAAACAAAATGTAAGCTTTTATGGCCGCCATATGAAAAAAATTTACTTTCTGTTTATTTTACTTTATAAAGTACTGCAATAGGTAGCTAGAGAAAAATAATTAGCCAAATAAAAGGCAGGCTTTTACGGCGGAGCTGTTAAGGGCTAGTTTCCCCAGGATCGTGTCCGGTACCAAACAAATGTCGACACCCATGGCCGACACAACACTCTGGTTGCCGCCGTCGCTCATAGATGGCGGTAGCTGTCCAGAGTGTTGTGTTGGCCGGTTGTCTGCTTGCCGCCGTCGCTCATAGATGGCGGCAACATTTCTTCGGAGGAAGAAGAGCGGGAACGGAACGAGCGGCGATATGCGCAGCAGCGCGAATGGTTTCGCATCTGCCGCGAGGCCGCTATCGCCTAAAGTTCCACTGCGTCGAGTGCTTCAGGTTCCCTTGCGAAAGAAGAGCAGGTCGCTCGCGTGGAAAGCCACCGCCGAGAACAGAAGCTACAGCTCCGCTGCTCTTCCTTCTTCACCAAAGTGAAAAAGCTGAAAGTTATTTAGAAACTCGACCTCCAATTCGCAAAATTTTTAAAATTGTCCTTGCTTTACGAGGAAATGCTGCCCTTTCTCTTTTACACACAACATCAAATTTGTTATCATTAAAAGAAGTATACTCTAAGCCTTCTGAAAATACTAAATATGTTAAGACACCTCAAAGGCCACACGGAAGAGCTGGTAAACTTTGACATATATCGTCCCAAAGCGTCATATTTGCAAATTTTCTAAACTATAGTTCATATAAATAATTGCGTTAAAGTTTTTTTATCAGAGGAGAAGTGTGTTCACAGGTATCTATTAAAATAAGAGGCGCCAATTTTGAATTGGTGCATTTTTGCGAGTAAGTTGATTTACCGACAAAACAGTCAAACAAAATCAGATTTCAAGCTTTTATAACTGCCATACAAACAATTTATTACACTTTCTATTGATATTACCTTATAAAGCACTGCCATAGCTAGCCAGAAAAATACAATCAGCCAAATAAAAAAATGTTTTTTTTAAATCGACCTTCAATCTGCAAAAAAAGATTTGAAATAGTCCTTGCTTTACGAGAATAAACTGCCCTTTCTCTTTTACACAACTTTAAATTTGTTATCAACAGAAAGAGTATACTCTTAGCTTTCTGGAAATACTAAATATGTTACGATATCTTAAATAGGTCACACGGAAGAGCTGGTCAAACTTTGACAAAATAACTCAATTTAATACGCAAGTCTCAAAAACAAAGAGTTGATTTTTTTTTTGTAAAGGCTGCTGCTGCCGCTTTTGGAGAACGTGAGATTTAAACTTAAATTTATTTTACATCACAATCGCAACACTTGAGAAAGTGCCACTTCGGCAAACTTAAGAAGACAGCGCACCTGCATCGCGCAGGCATGAACATACACAAGAAAGCATGCTGCTCACTCCTTTAAGGCTTCACTCCGTGGGACGAATATGCTGCGAAAAATCTACGAATTTTTCTCGGCGGCTTTTGCTCTGCGCGTGGCATCAGCACAGTGGCTGCTACGTCATGTGCAAAGCGAGCGTGCCGTCGGGCAACGTTCGTCAGTTATTCTTTGCATAATTCGCTCCATGGAGTTTTAGATGCGGAGCATCTCTTGCTCGGGTCTATGTCCCGCGGCCTTGTAGTCCGCACTCACACTACGCACGCGCAACTCTCCTCCTTCCCTCTCTCCAACAGCTGCGCGTTACTCTCTCCGCTCTCTCTCTCTACCAGCTACGTGCACTGCGCGTGCGTTCGCTTCTACTCACACCGCGCGCGCACGCGCAACTCTCCTCCTCTAGTCTCCTCTCCTTCAAGTGTGAAAAATAAGCGGCGAGCGTTCCAAGTTTCTCTGCCGCGAGCCGCGACGAAGGCTCGCGTAGGGGGTGACGCTAGGGCAGTCGGTGGCGCCATCTCTCGACGTCAGCACGCTACTGACTCTTTCCTCGGAACTAACACGATGCTCCGCATCACCCCATGGTTCCCCTCGGGAAGATGGTGTAATTTTTTAGCGTCTATCTCCGCTCGCGCTTTATGTTAAAACAAATTGTCGGCGAACGGCTAATAGAACACGTCAGAATAAGCGTGACATGGGCTTAACACTTTCGGACGGCATTTGAAGGCGCGAGTGGAGTGCCGTCGGACGGGACTTGAACGCTCCGCAAAAGTTCTGTCGAACGGCACTCTGGACACGGCAATAAACAAATAGGACGGAGCACAGAATATGACATCTTTCATGAAAGATGTACTGTTCTGGGCTCTGTCCTATTTGTTCATTCTTTCGCGTGTAAAATTGAACCTTAACGACACGCTTTTTTTAATTATTACAAAGTTTTTTTTTCTTTGTGACACAGTCGGAAAACGTATTCGGTGAGCAAGTCTTCTAGTTCTTGCGCAGGGGTTGCGATGACGTCAGAAAGACGCCGAGCTCTGATTGGCTCCGATTGAAGGATAAAGGGTAGACCCTCAAAGCAAGCTGCCTTGAGGCCTACCCTCTAAGTTTCATTCGGAACTAGGGCTGGGCAATTGATCGATTAACCTACCGATTAATCGATTTATGATTTAATCGCGATTAATTATCTTAGCCGGTTAATCGGTAAAGCTTCGAGGAACCAAAAGAAAGTAAAAATTAAACGCTTTCACTACGCAGACGTGGAGGAGCACACCTGCATGAAGGGAAACTTTTGGTAAAATGTCAACCTAAAGCGAACTGTGGGGCGAGATTTGTAACTCCAGACAAGTCTAGAAGGCTATACACGTAACCCTGGCCACTTCAGTGCCGTGTGACCGTCCGTTTAGTTCAGCAGAGAGTTTTGTGAAAAATCAAAGAATGTCCCTCATGCCGGAGAATATCAACGAACCTCTTAGCCTCATGCACATGAAGTAATAATCTGTGACTGTGAGTGTCTTTGAACTGTTCTCAACTGTACATCCACGTTATTCACAATCGAAAATCTCTTGCGCCAGTTATCATGTAATTTGCAAAAGACAAAAAACACATACAAAAAAAACTTAAAAGGATTATATTTAGAAATAAAGGAGAACGATTAAACGATTAATTAATTGATTAAAAGGTGGCGATTATTGGGGTAAAATTTTTAATCGACGCCCAGCCCCATGGAATCAATCAGAGCTCGGCGGTCTGACGTCACGGCAACCCCTGCAGAAGAAGCAGACGAACTCGCGCTCCGTATTATGATTGGAGGGTTGGAGCGAAGCGGCTGGGGCCGAAGACGTGCACACATCTTCGGCCTCGTCACAAAAGCCCATAGCATCGTCGTAAGTTCGGGCTCCGAACGCGATCGACGTTACCAGTGGAGCTGGGCTTCCATACTTCGGCATCGGCAAGCCCAACGTGCGCTGGCGTAAAACGATGTTGTCCAGTTCGCAGCGCCCCGTCATAATACAAAGCGGAAGGCAAAGGATTGCACCGTAATAGATAAAAAAAAATAAAAATTGGAACTAACAAGTGCACATAGGCATTTATTTTCTACCAAATGTAACATGGAAGTCCGCGAAGTCCCGTCGAGACGATTTCGGTGCTATCGGTGATTCAGCGGCAACCATCTATTTTGGCGCAGCGCGAAAGTGAGTCGAAAGCGTGGACAGCGCGCGATTGCGCATGCTTTCTCTCGGTTGACTTAGGCGCGCTGTCTAGTGCAAATGAGCAGTGTGGGATTTTGCGCCTTGTTCCTACGCCGCGTGAAGTAGTTCCTACGAGATTCGGTTATCGAAGTAAGAAGCGATGCTTTCGGCGTATGAAACGTGTACGCCTTGATAAGATAACATATATATAATCTAATATACATTTACATATATCTTAATCCTCCATGTAAAGGGGGAATTTAGTAATGCTCAGTGAGGAGCCGGGCCTCTTTTTTACTTCGGCTCTTGAGGTGAAAACGAGTATTTGGCTCACCTCGCTATTTTTCTTTTTGGTATTACGTGGTAGATGCCGCAGGAACAAGAAAGAGTGTACAGGATCTTCCCATGATTCGTTGCGCACTTTAAGTGCGGCCCTTTGATGTGGTTTCGGCCGCGCTCGCGGACATATCGAACATTTTATTTCAAGTCGGGCGCCCTCTGGCCCCGACTCTTCAGCACTGTGGCGAACGAAGCTCGCCGGAACCGGATGGACCCCGAACTGACCAAGCGCGAGCGGCAACTGATCGGCTCGGTCCAGCACGAAGTACAGGAAGGGTCGGTCGGCTTGGAACGAGACTGCTCCTCCGGGTTTCGGCGTGGGCGGTCGGCTGGTCGTTCCTGGCCGGGCGCTGGGACTCACTGTGACAGCCACGCCGTTGAGCATGTCGGACACGAAGACATGGCCGTGCTTGCTCACGGTGCCCATGTTGCTCTGGAAGCGGTCGAACATGTAGCTGTGCCCCATCGACATCAGGGAGGACTTGAGTCCGCAAACAGACTTTGCCTGTGGATAAATAAAAAAAATTCGAAGACACCTAAGCACTTCCTATTAGCTGTGAATGCGAAAGCATGAATGTCGTTCTTCCGGTCCCTTGTTTCGTTTGCGGAATACTGGCGTAAACGGCCACGTTTGCTACTGCCGAGGTTGCGGCCGACGGCCGAGCGCGCGCTCTTGTGAAGTGGCCGCGCCGCGCTGAAGCTCGGCCATGCAGCCTCTCTGAGAGTCTGCCTGGGCGGGCTCTGCTGGCTCTGTGGACAGCCGTAGAGCCAGCAGAGCTTACTGGCGACTGGGCCGCTGCGCTGCCATAGAGACGGCTTCTCTGTGGGGTGGCGTTCCTCAAAACTACGCCGCGCGGCAGCCAATGGGAGCCTCGTTCCTTGAAACTATAACGCGCACCAGCCAATGGGAGCCTATCCATCAAATCGCTGCTACAGACGACAGGCTTCGCTTCATTGGGACAGGGGAGTTTAGGTGCCGTTTGGTTGCGGCTTCAAAAGCTGATAACGCCGGTTCGCTCCATGGAACAGTTAATGCTTTCTACATTAAAACAAAAACAATTGCCCGGTTATTTGCTATAATCTGCAATTGCACTCCAGCAACTGCCGAGGCGCTGCACACTTTGCTACAAGCAGACTACGAACAATCGCACTGCTGACAAACGTTATTAGGTTAGCTCAGTTACGGAACTGCTCAGTAGACGCCTGCATGCACCAGCAGTAACCCCCCCCCCCCCCCATACTCACCACGACTCGCCCCCGTCGTTGGACGCGCCGGACGGCTGCTTTGGTAACTGTAGTGTATTCTAGGGATACGTACGCTTGGAAGCGCAGAGTCTAGATGGCGTTCCACCGTACTCTATGGCGCACACAGTTTGTAAACGAAAATGTAGATGGCGCTTCAAATGACGGGAGGTGGACTGAAGTGAGTGATGGGAGTACCCCTTCCGCGGGAGTTCCACAACTGAAGTGATCTAGTAATGTTGCTGTTGACTAGCTATGACGTCACGTGACCGCCATGATGTCACCTGACGTCATAGTGTCACTTGACGTCATGGCGCACGAGACGTAGTGGTATCATGTGCCGTGACATCACAACGTTACATCATGGTGTCACGTGACGTCGCTGTCACGCGACATCATGGCGTCAAGTGACGCGACGCCACTTTACTACAGCACGTGACGCCATAGTGTCAGTGACGTCACAACGTCATGTGACATCGTGATGTCACAGGACGTCACGTCACGTAAAGGTATCACGTGCCGTGACATCACGTCATGGCATGGCGTCATGGCACATGGCGTCACGGCATCACGTGACGTAACGGTACCACGTGCCGACATCACAATTCCATATCATGGTGTCACGTGGCACCGTAACGTTTAACGGAGAAACTTGCCCGCTGAATTTAGCGGATAAATTGTTCCGCTTTGTTTGGCTGAGAAATTTCCCAGCCACGACGACTCTACATGAAACAGACCTGAAGATCCGCTCTAAAACCTTGCCTCTAGGGGCTGTCGGCGTCGCTGTAAAAGATGGTTTGGAGGGGTTTTCTTTGTTTCTGCATCGGAGATATCTCTTTTCAATTCCAGTGCTGCCAAGGCAGCCGATAGGAACAGGCCTCAACAGGGGATTTCTTCAACAACTGAGAATACTTCAAAAAACGAAAGGTAGTAACCAAAATTAAAGAACTGTTTCCTTCGGAACAACGTTATCGACCGTGGCCGACATAGTTAGATCATGGGGCTATTATTTTAAACTGCGAAGAGTGTAAAGTGATAAGCATATTATAGTCCGTTGCAACCTAAGAACGAAGGGCGAGGGTAAGACGGGCCGGGGAGGAGGAAGCAGACGGGACGCTAGAGAGAGAAGGAGGTTTCCCCTCTCTCCTCCAGCGTTCCGTCTGCTTCCTCCTCCCCGGCCCGTCTTACCCTCGCCCTTCGTTCTTAGGTTGCAACTGACTATGGTTACCTAAAATTCACTAATCCTAATTTTTAAAGATGCGCAGGCATCGTCAAAATAGTCATAGCTCATAGCTTTTGGAATTCGAACAACTAAATTCTGAAGAAGTGGTAGCACAGAGGAAGATGAAGAGTGGAAGCAGTAAACAGGGCAATTAATCCACAGTGAGAAACCTTGAGACCTGGAACAGAAGGAACCAGGACAATACCGTCTCATCAAAACCAGCACTAGAATTATTTAATTAAGGACAAGCTACTTCCTTGTTCTCTAAAACACGTCCTCAAATCATCTGCAGTTCTACATCGTGAAAGTCTTAATTAAGCGTTCAACCACAAACTCAAAGGCAATCTGAAAAGTTAAACCGTGACTCCCAGAAGCGACGGTGTGGGAAGCTTCATTACAAAAGAAGACAAACACTCACACTACCACAGGACAGAGGGGGATTAGAAGGACAAAAACACTGGTTTCTTGGACGGACAAAAAGAGGAGGAAGATGTCGAGCACACACAAATACCACAAGGCATAGGGTCAATGAGAATAGACATACATTTACTACCGCACGACACAAATGAGCTAGACATACAAAAACGCCCGTGTCTCATCGTCCAAAGTCAGTGAGGGCATACTTATACGATTTCCTGCTCGCGTAATCTTAATAGTTTCCTTATTATCGTCTTATAAGGATCTTTCTCTTTGTTAAGTACAGTCGTTTGCGTCCAATCTGGGAAAAAAATATTACAAAGGCCAAGGTTGTTTCAAGTTTCAGATTTGACAGAACTTGAGTTAACCGTTCTTTTATGTTCTAAAATCCGGTCATTTAGGCAGCGTCCGATTTGGCCAACATACGAGAAGCCAGAAGCCAATGGAATCTCGTGTACTACTGCCACCTCGCAACTTAGTAACCGGATCTCTATGGCTTTTCTGGCAACCAAGCCTTCCACCGGAAAAAAAAAGGAGTTAACTTACTTAATTTGAAATCATTCTTAAAAGCAACGCTGATACCATAGCTTTCTGCCAGGGCCTTTAAATTGTGAGAAAAGAGATTAACGAAAGGTACACACACCCATTTATCAGGCTTCTTCAGCAGTTCCATAATCTTACCAAAACTAAAAAGAACACTTCTTAACACACTCATTAGGACAACTGAGTTAAGGCTTGAAGCGACCAATCTCGACGTTTTAAAATTTAAACTTTGATGAACGTAAAGACTTATTTAGGGCACTTGTGAGGAGAAACCTTACCACACCTCTTTTAACTGCTTTCGGGTGGCAGCTTTGAAGGGGAAACAACGGCTTGGGTGCAACTTTGCCTCAGTTCCAGCACAATCCGTGGGAATGAAAAAAAATTAAATATAAAAACTGAAGACATCCAGTTGTACAATTTTTTCTAGCGAAAAAAATCTCTGGTGATAGTTGCTTTTTAATGGAAATCCCTCAAACATAAATAATAAAAAAAAATCATCTACATAACTCTTTATTAGTACATTGTTCGGCAATATTGATTGCACTTCTAAATCCACTTCCTCGTTCAATACAGCTAAATAGATTGCGAGAGTAACGGTGCCGGTGAGGACCCAGTGCAAAGCAAAGCAAATTGCTGTGTGTATGTTTATACAGCCGGAAGTTAGTCTGCCTCAGTGGGCGTCTGGTGTCTCAGCTGTAGATGAGCAATTTAGCCAGAGCGGTACAACCGCTAACCTGGGGTCTTTAACGTGCACCACGCAGTAGTGATACACGACCGCACGCCGGTACGATGCTCATCCAGATCGAGACGGGCAGGGGCGGGGATTGAACGACCCAGTGAGGACAGAATACTTATGTATTGTGGTATTTGGGTGTGCTCGACATCTTCCTCTTATTTTTGTCCATCCAAGACACTAGTGTTTTTGTCCTATCTCCTATAGACCCTTTCTTCAAGGGCACCGCCGTCTTGAATTGTCGTCACTTCCAGTATGGGCGAAAAAATGTTTTGCCGTCGCCACGCCAGTAGAAGACACTTCGGATAAAAGGGCAACCGTCACGCATTATCGTTTTGCCTCCCCCTTTTTTTTTTACTAGTTGCAGGTTGAAACCAGACTTGTACCGTACGCATTACAAGTAATCAAATTACTTGTAATCGATTACTTTTTGGAGTAATTTTGTAATCAGTTGATTACTTTTATTAGGCAGTAATCACAAGAGTAATCTGATTACTTTTTGAAGTAATAAAATTACTTGTAACCGTTACTATTTTTCCACGGGACACCCCCCCCCCCCCCCCGGCACACGCCTGTTTTTTCTGAAATGACAAAAATAAAATTTTTTTTTTTCGAACGGAAAAAAGAAAGATTTTTGCGGAGCTATAGGAAACGAGGTCAATCCCTTTCTATGTACAGTTTCTGTGGAATGTCCGTTTTTTTTTTTTTTTTCGAGCTGGGACTGGGAGTGGGAAGCCCCAGGGAAGCCACAGTGCGTGACAAAGGCCATTCAGGGCGAAGTTTGAGGGAGCAGAATGTAGCTTTGTAAGTCCTTCGTTCAAACTAGCCCCCTCACGCACACACACACAGAAATAAAAAAATAAAAAAAAATCCTGCTTAGGGTACCTACTCGCAGCCCGTAGGAGAACCAGAACCGAAGAATGCCTAAAGCGGATGCAAAATATAACAAAGCCATTTGAAATATTTCCCCATTTCCCCTACGTGGTCTTTGTGACAAGCAATGTTTCGAGTTGAGAAGTGGTCGGGGCGATCTCTTCCGCTAATGGATACTACACATGATCCGTTTCAAATCCTGGAGCTGCTGCTCTTTTGTATAACATGCGAGCTCATCCACATGTGAATAATAAAATGAGCGACGCAAAACTTTGAGCGACAACCCTTGCTCAAGCTTAACAAGATCTAGAACCCCCTCCCCTCCCCCCCCCCCCCCACACACACACACACACTGGCGAACGCCCAAATCATTAAACTTCTTCAAACGAATTCTATGCTTGTGTCCGTATTGTGAAGGTGCAACGACCACGAAGAGGGAACCAGCTTTTCTTCTTCAATACTTGTGCAAATGTGAAATATAGGTTGGAAGTAGTTCATTGTTATGAGCGCTAAAGATGTGTCTTCAGACTTTTCACACAATAAAGTAATCGGAAAAGTAACGATTACTTCTTTAAGTAATGTCCAATTACTTTTGCCGTCGAGTAATCAAGTAATCTAATCGAATACTTTTTAGCCAAGAGTAATAGTAATTGTAATCGATTACTTTTTTTAGTAACGTGTACAAGACTGGTTGAAACATTTTTAATATTTTTTCGTCGCCCATAGCGGATACGCCTATTAGGTGGCAGGGCGAGAGTACACATGAGAAAGGTCTGATAGTCGCGGTCAACTTTCTGTGGCATAAGAGAAGAAGGGAAGAAGCGCGTGCCCAGCTTCGATAGCGCTCAAAGTGGGCGAGGGTATTATCGCCTATAGCTTTAGCTGCATTGCCACAGAAAGTTGACCCCGAGTAGAGTCCCCCTGTTTTCTGTGGTCGTGTGGTGTTTTCCGCCTTCTTTTTGTTATAAAGCTTCCCACACCCTCACTTTGTGAATCATGGTTTTACCATTTATAATTGATGGTGTGCACCGAACTTTTCAGACTGTCTTCAAGTCTATGGTTGAATGCTCAAGACACGCTTAAGACTTCCACGATGTAGAACCGCAGATGGTGTAAATATGTGTTTTAGAGAAAAAAGAAAAAAAACTTGTCCTGGAAAAAAAAGAAAAAAAAAGTTGTGCTGGTTATGAAACGGTGTTGTCATTGTCCTCCCTTCTGTTCTTGATCTCAATGTTTATCATTATGGATGTGCAGAAGCTCGCCTGCGTATTTACACTAATTTCAGGGCAATTAATATTTAAACAAAAAGAAATACTAGAAAGAATAGACGGCAATTGTTAAGAAAAAACATATTTTATCGTATTTTTACATTTTCTTTAAAAGCGTTCATTTCTGGAACCCCTAATTCAATAACTATATTTTTCATTAATTTATACGTTTATTTCTGAAGTTGCTTCTTGAAATGTGACTGTCATCTTTTGTTTTATTCTTTTCTTTTCCTTTTTGTTAAAATATCCCTCACTTCCTTCTTGTGCTTATTGAAACGTGAGTCACAAGTTAGCGACTAGTCCTACGAGGCGAAATGACAATATTCATGACTTATTGACGGTGCGCTGGGACCTATCAAAATGGCTGTCGTTTAGATGATCGACATAGAACAGCAGTACGAAGATCAGTCTGTGAGTCAAAAGTAGCTATAATTTCGTTAAATACAAGCGATATTAAAGATTTAAGCTCCTATTTTATCTCAGGAAGGGGCACTGGCATGGTTCCTGAGAACGTCTACTTATGGTTATAGATTAATTTACCTGCCCTAAGGAATAAAAAAGAAATTACACCATCTTCCCGAGGGGAACCATGGGGTGATGCGGAGCATCGTGTTGTTTCCGAGGAAAGAGTCAGTTGCGTGCTGACGTCGAGAGATGGCGCCACCGACTGCCCTAGCGTTAGCCCCTACGCTAGCCTTCGTCGCGGCTCGCGGCAGAGAAACTTGGAACGCTCGCCGTTTATTTTTTTTCACACTTGAAGGAGAGGAGACTAGAGGAGGAGAGTTGCGCGTGCGCGCGCGGTGTGAGGAGAAGCGAACGCACGCGCAGTGCACGCAGCTGGTAGAGAGAGCGAGCGGAGAGAGTAACGCGCAGCTGTTGGAGAGAGGGAAGGAGGAGAGTTGCGCGTGCGTAGTGCGAGTGCGGACTACGACGCCGACGCCAAGGCCGCGGGACATAGGCCCGAGCAAGAGATGCTCCGCATCTAAAAGAACGAAAAAAAGCTTCAGGACACGGTTGCCCAGAAGCAGCCCTTCTTCACCGACTGAGAACTCGCTCACCTTTTACGGCCTCTTGGCTTTACCGCATCAAATGCGTGGACAGCCCACGCTGTCAGACATGCCAAGTTCCCGAGGATATAGAACATCTCCTTTGTGACGAAAACATTTGCGCTGCTCCTGACACGCCTGGAAGACACCGGTCTGGCTGACCATCTTTGGCATTCTATCCAATTTCCAGTACGGCGGGCCGGGCTTGGCGCAAGGCCGCTGTGACCTGACGGGTCAGGCATGATCTCCTGCCATTGAGGTGGCAGACCTCACAGTGCTGGACTAGACACCGCTGAATATCTTTTGATATGTGTGTGTCTTTTTCGAACCTTCTTCTCTTTCTTTAATTCTCTCTCTCTCTTTCTCTCTCTTTTTCTTTCTTTCTTAGACCGGGACTGGCAGGCTCCCATTAGAAGGAATGGCCACACTGTTCCGGTTTTCCTTCTCCCCCTTGGTTTTAAATATATGTCAACGCTTATACACACGCCGTCGGACACGTGATCGCTTCCCGCGGGCAATACACACTCACAAAGTGTGGTCGAGTCGTAGAAAATTTTTCATATTGTGGGGAAAACGAAAACCCCGAAATAATTCCCTTTGTAAAACGTTAAAAAAATGCAAAGAAAAAAATGTATGACGTTGTTACTTTTGTTTTTATTTTTTTAATGGAAATTGTAGGTATTTTAGAGATCCAGGCCATTGCCGGAACGTCCAACAAGCGGTCACCCGGTTCCCGTTAATAAAAAGGATGCCAACAAGTCAACCGAACCTGACAGAGTTGGCAAAAAAATTACACAATCTTCTAGAGGGGAACCATGGGGTGATGCAGAGCATCGCGGATCGTAAATAATTTATTCCCTTCTTGACTGATTTCTTTTGGCCGGCCGGATTTGGGCTGCGGCGGACGCGAGCGGCCGAGAAACGCTAGCAGACGACAGCCGCAGAGTTGCGGGGAAAGCCCACCCCACTGGAAAGCCCTGGCGTGGCGCTGCGACCCGCGCGCCCAAAACTATCCTCCTTTCACTCCTCCGGGAGAACGACGCAGCGCGCTACCGCTGCTTATATTCACACTTGAAGGAGAGGAGGCTAAAGGAGGAGAGTTGCGCATGCGCGCGCGGTGTGAGTAGAAGCGAACGCACACGAAGTGCACGCAGCTGGTAGAGAGAGAGAGCGGAGAGAGTAACGCGCAGCTGTTGGAGAGAGGGAAGGAGGAGAGTTGCGCATGCGTAGTGCGAGTGCGGACTACGACGCCGCGGGACATAGACCCGAGCAAGAGATGCTCCGCATCTAAAAGTTTTCTGAGCTTGCCACACTAAAAGTGGTGAAGCGGAACGAATTTTCAGCGTAGTTACTGACTTGAAAACGAAGAGGAACAAGATGTCCACAGATGGCGCTCCTAGGGAGTTTTAGTTAGAGTGCCTGTGTATATAGCTACCTACGGTAGCAGAGTTGCGCATTCAGCCTCGGCGGGTGGCCATAGCGCCGGCTTTCCTGCACGCCCTGGATGCTTTGCTCCTCACGTGACTAAATTTGGCGAATAGCGGCGCCGCGCGCGCCGCCGCGCATGGAAAACAGGAGAGGAGGAGAAAGAGGGCGAAAGCAGGGGAACATACGCCGGGGCGCGAGAAACGTCGGCGGAGCGACCGTAAAGGTGGCTTTCTTGCACGGCGCCGGATGCTTTGCTCCTCACGTGATGGATCTCGGCGAATAGCGGCGTGGCGGCGCGAGGAAAACAAATGCGCAACTCTGCTCCCCCTTCGGGGGAGCATATCGAGGAACTCTAGTTTTAGTAGGTCGTTTCGACACCTACACCCCCGATAACGATACACGATAACGATAACGATGCTTGCGCAAAGGTGCCGGCGGAGTATCGGGGATCGTTATTGGAGTCATCCGAATGACCAACTGAAATTCTTTAATGCCGTGGCAGTTGTGCGCTCAGCGTCATCCAGCTTTGAGTACAGTTGCTGCACTAACTTCATTGTAAGAGAGAAACACGTCCAATGTTCCTGCAAGGTATAAGAAAGAGCAGAGAAGACGAAGAACCATATGACACTCCTCCTACCCTGCCGGAAGCTCCCGTCTTAGAAAAAAAAAGATAACTATTAATTTCGTATATTTTAAGGTGTGTTTGAGTTCCTGTTATGAAAAGTGATATATCCCATTTTACTTTTTTCGTTTTTAGTCTTTTATTCTCATTAAAATTAACACAAAGATTTTGCAAACATTAAGAGCCCTTGTGATAGCAGATTTTATTAAATGAAAGACGCCCATGATCGATTGTGCGCCTTTTGTGCAGTAAACATTCTAGCGGTTTTTTTTATGCTTCGAGCATGGTTTGCAGATGCTTGTGTGCAATGAACTGCTTTTTGTAAGTGAATATTACTTCGTGGGGTGAAAACAAAAAGTTTTGCCCCTGAGTGAGTGTAAAACCAATGTAGCAGTGTGGCAATTCATTGCACACAGATTCGAAAATCCGTCCGCCGTTGGTGGCGGTGTTAAGCGATGCAAGTAGGAAAAAAGGAAATAGAGGCAATCGTGGATGTGGGCTCATAGGCCCGTCTGTCACTCCGCCATTGGTCGGCACCCTTGCCTCGCGGGTAGCCTCGCTCGCGATTGGCTATCGCACGTTTGACGGCGCATTTTCCTTTCTGCGCCGAATCGAAGAAAACGGGGCGTGTCGCCATCTTTGATCCCGTTTTTAATAGAAAAATCGACTGCGTTTCAAAGTAAACTTTTTTTTTTTTAGAATGCTTAGTGCCAGTGAAGTGGGTTTATGGGGCTTCGGCCGCTCTCTTCGAATTATCCAGTCAACCCTAATATACACATACATTTAAACCTCCCCTCCCCCAAGTCATGGGGAGAAGAGGTGAAAACAAGCAGGTCAGTGAAACCCTTGCCTGAGGTTTTAGGTGACCAGGTACTACTTTTACTTGTCCGCGTCATTTTTCCTACAATCTTTTTTTTTTTTTTAAATCCTTTGCATTCTTTTTTTGACAAACTGCCCTCACAATGCGGGCAAACTCTCGTGGCATCGGCGATGACAAGCCAGGAAAGCTCTCGTTTGAGATCATCGCGTGTTATTTCTGCCATAAGTTGGAGTTTTAGCAGATTGTGTCTTCTCAAAGCGACATTGATATCGGGAGCTCACCGTGCCACTTCGACGCAATAGTTGACCCGAGTGTAAAGAGTACTGAAACTATAAAAACACGATTACGTAACACTTACAATCGACTGTTATGCCTGGTTCAGGCAGTTGCATTGGGACGACAGACATGACAACGACGACAGCGTTACGGGAACAAGAGTTCGCCTTTAAAAGCCAGCCAAGCTTCCTGAAGCAATTTATTTATTTATTTATTTATTTATTATATATATGGCGAGCCACGGTTGTCCGGGCGTTTGTCTTTTGCTCTCGTTACCGTTGCTGTGCACGTAACGGACGCAAATCTGCGAACCAGCCTTTGGAGTCATATTTCTGACGGCTGTCTCGGAAAGTCACTTACCTTAAAGACTGGAAGACTGACTCGCACCAGTGTCTGCTTCAGCTGAGCGTGGAGACCCAGCAGCAGGCCGGGTTCCTTGGCGAAGGCCTCCCGGACCTTCTTCAGCGGCGTGCCTTCGTGAGGCAGCGCGAGCAGCAGGCTGAGGTTCGTCGAAAGCGTGGGCAGCTCGACCACCTTGAAGCCGCGCTCCGGCAGCTCCAGGTAGCCGAACGAGCCCGTCCCGACCATGGTGTCCACGGGCTGTCCCCTCTGCTGTACGGCGTAGAAGGCCCTCTGCACCCTGGAGTCCGGGAAGGGGCCCTCGAAGTGCGTCAGGTTGAGGGTGACGACGGCGGCTGCCAGGAACCTGGCTGTGGCGTCCAGCTTGTACGCGTCCTCCTGGAGCAGACTCGTGATGACCTAGAGAAGAGGTGCGCATACGTTTTAGGACCGCGACCTCTAAAACACTCGGACACCGTCCGCCCCCTCCGGTATAGTATACTAACTATACTTGGTAATGACTCGACCTTCTGCAACCCCCACGACTCCCAGACGTCGTATCGCGATCCCCACTTTGCGCCTCTTTATAGAAGAGGACAGCGCCAAGTTGTACCTGGAGCGCCGGGACCTGGAGCGAGTCTCTTCTATGAGGGTTGTTGAAAGCCACGGGATATATTCTTCTTCTTTATGCCTTTCATTTCGCCCAGCAACAGCCGTAGATTAAAGGGGTGGTGCAACAATTGTTGGACTTCGGCTAATTAATTGCGGGATTGGTCTGCGCACTTATAAAATGAAGAATAGAAAAAAAAAGTTTTTTTTTTTTTGTGTGCGCTAGTCTTTATAAGAGAAATTAAACAAATCGAAGGTCGGGGTACTCCTCAACTCGCACCGTCTTCCGAGTTGGGTTCCCAGTGACGTCACTACAAGTAACACACTCGGTTCTTTCTTTAGGGCCCCTGCTCTCGCTTCGAGATTGTCGACTACTTAAGGTTCGATTCGGCTAAGCGCCGCTCCAGCTAAGAACCCTTAAAGATCGCGGCGAGCGATCGAGACCAAAGACGGTTCGTCACGAGAACAGGTAAGGACGCAACGGCGGAGGTGAAATGGTTTTGTTGACTCCCGGTAGTTGGCGCCGCGAAAGTTTGTGTACTCTCAATGACGTAACAACATGGTGCCCAATGCCCATGACCGCCACACGCGGCTGCGGACTGGGGAAAATAAGTATTTTTTCCTCTGCGATTGCGGAGTGGAACCACAGTATTTCTGGGGAAAGTTTAGCGTTTTCTCTCATGCACTTACGCAAAGATAAACAAATGGGAAAAAATATAAGTTGTAAGTTCTTTTGACGTTAAAATCGTTGCGTTGCTCCAATAGGTATGCGTCGTGTCTCTTGGGGACAAAGTTCCATAGCTTTCCAACTCACAGTTGTTTTGTGGCGCAGCCACAACGATGGACCTGTGCCGTGCGAAGCGAGAAATTTGGTCTCCCGATATATGTTTGCGTTTTTGAGCCAGTAACGCCTGCATATGTTGGCGCAGATGGGACGAACTGAAATAACATCCCACATTCGCGTTATGCAGAGCATGCCCATTTTATTACAGGGATGTCCGCCAAAGACGTTTCGTCCCTTTCGTACATGTCGATCATATTTCTGGACCAGTATCCATATACATTATTTGAATCAATTTACCTAGAAGAAAGTTATTTATTTTTCACTAGTCTTTTCAAACACGATAAATTGATTCTTCAATCAGCCCAAAAACAGAGACAACGGTTGAAAAAAATCGCGGTAAATTTAATTATCATAAAGTGCAGTTTTATTAAAATACTTTTTCTTTATATAAACCATGTCATACTAGAACAAAATTAGCTTGATTTGTATTGAGAAATCTTTATTTAAATACTTCAGCAAGCCAAACTAACAATAACTCAGAAGTTTATGAGAAACCCCAAAGGAAACAACTTTTTCCCTTCAAATCGTTATTTATCACCATCGTGCGGATGGTACCACTGTTACCAGTGCTTCTGAGGCCAGTTCGAAAAAAGTACTAAAAACCCAACTACACCAAAAGTGAAAAAAAAAAATTAACGACGTGAAATTATGGTTTTTGAACTCACAGTTCGCGAATTGTTCAACGACAGTGACTTTTTTTTACTTAAAGTGCGCAAGGCGGTAGCATAATCTCATAAAAGAAAGTGGCGAATTCGTGTAAAGCAAAACGTGTATACTTATATTGACCGATGTAAGATATCACCGTTACATGTGCAGATACATCCATTTGTGCCTGTCTCTCTCAGTCCCTCTTTGTCGGTCGGAGTGCGTGTGTGCGCACGCGTACAAGTTGTTGTTTATTTCCTTCGCATTCTGATATGCTTGCATAAGATGCCACGCTTAATTCACGCGAGAAGTGGAAGATATGAACAAAGGTATACTCTCAAGTGGAGCAAAAAACATCACCATTGATTTCAAGGGGCGTCAGAAAACCGTTTCTGTCGACCGCCTGAAGCCGACTCACCTGGAATATTTCCCCAATGCAAATTATATTACTGATACTCATACCGTGAACGCTCGACCTAATACTAACCTCTGCGGTTTCCCGGCAAGACGAATTCCTGGAACAAGTACGATTCAAACAAAAATTTTGCCGAACAGCTTCAACCGACACAAACCCTCCCGGCTTCAACCTGATCGAACCGAATTCAACCGATGTGACTCACTCTGTTAAGACCCAAACCGTCTACCCCTGCCCTACCTATTGCTCCCCCCCCCCCCCAGTCCACCGAAAACAAGCACCCGGAAAGTATCATGGTATCTAATACTCACATACATATGACGCAAATATAAATAAGATTATTTCCTGTTTAGGTGCGGCGGAGGGAACAGAGAGGGGGACTTGTAGGCATGGACGGATTGCTCATCCACTTGAGTGAAAACGAAGACGACACAAAAGGACTTAGTCACGAGCGCGGCGGCAGAGCACGGTCAACGATTCCGACAATCAATCTCATCGCGGGTCCTGTTGAACTCTGTAAATAATGTACATAAATACGTAGTGCCAAGTCTTTGCTTTTTACAAAATGCTGAAAGTTATCAAAAGCACTCTCCTTATATCAATCTGAAAAAGGTTTCACCGTTCCCAAATTACGTGACGTGATTGATGAGGTGTCTTCCTGTATTATGGGCCTTACCGACCACTGGGGTCTCTCCTGTAGAGGAACTTTAGTGGTCTGTGGATTCCAATTGCCATGCACAGCCCTTGCATCCTGTCATGTTGGCTTGAAGCCGGCTTGAGTGCGAGATTTGATTTCTCCAATAAACGCATAAAAGTAGCTCAAACCATACCTGCAGCGAGCCACTACCACCGTTCCTGGACTTACCTTAGCCGTCGCCCTGCAGCACCAGGCGTTGACTGCCGTCAAGGCGGCCCTCCGGTCCAGAAAGTTGACCAGGACGACATCGGCACCGTAGTAGGCATCTAGGGACTCTCGGTAAGGTCCGGTCACGTCAAAGTCCCTCTGCACAAAGGCGGCCGCCTCAACGCGGACATCGCTGATCGGGAGGCGGGAGAGCCGTAGCAAAGCGTGCGCCAGGACGTAGCGCACGTCAGCGTCCTTGAGCAGCTCCCATCGGAGCGTCTCTAGGAGCCTGTCGATGGTCTTGGATACCGAGCCCTCAAGCACGAGCGCCGTCGAGAGGGCCAGGGCCAGCGGAGACAGCAGCACGTTGCTCTCGTTGTAGTCTTTGTGAGGATGCGAGCTTTAGGAGAATATAGGAGGATCGTGACGTCATAGTGCCGTACCAATAGTCATTCCTACTTGTTCTTGCAAAAAGAGAAATTGATAGTGCGAAATAAACGCTGCGGAATGTACGTACGCAGCAGTAAGGCCTTTAACAATGACCGCGGACGAGACGTCAGTGCGAGCCATGTAAATGCCAGCGTTACTAGATTAGATCAGTTACGGAATTTCCCAAAGACGCTGCTTGCACGAGCAGTATTGTCTTGCGTGCTAGTTTTCATAATATAATTGGGAAAAGCCTGTTTTCAGGCTTTTCCTCCCCATCAAGCGTCTCAGATGGAGGAAGATATTCCCAAGTTCCAACACCCGCCCAGTACACTTGTACCAGTATCGCTGCAGTATCTTACATGGGTGTCAGCTGGTGATCGGCCACCTGCAGCGTAAGTGCAAGGGCTCCCCGGTAGAGGGCGTCTCTGGCTGCGATGCTGAACACTGGTTGGCTCCTGGCGGCGGCCGCAACCAATGGCGTCAGGGCAAGAAAGATGACGCCACCTTGGGTAAAACATTGGAGAAACTCACTCATCTTCATTGCAGACTCTGAAATAGAGATTTCGCATCGTGCACCGTTCACGTTTTCTGATCTTTCTGCGCCTTCGATGCTTCTGGGCTTACCTTGCCCGAGGAATCCTCCCATTTCAAGCCATCTCCTCAATGGGCTTGCAAAGGGCCACCAGGTCCACCGGGTTGTCTCCAAGTTCACTCTTCTTCTTTTTCTCCGTCCGAGTCAATCCCGTTTGGTTGTGGTGTTAGGTTTCGCTACAGGGGGATCGGGTGGCCGAGTGGGCTAGCGCACACCAGCTCGGAGCACGTGGAGCGAAAGCTCGCGCTGCAGAACCCAGGGATCCTGGGCTCAATCCCCACCCCTGCCCGTTTCGATCTGGATGAGCATCGTACCGGCGTGCGGTCGTGTATCACTACTGCGTGGTGCACGTTAAAGACCCCAGGCTAGCGGTTGTACCGCACTGGCTAAATTGCTTATCTACAGCGGGTAACAATGTCGCCATGTTCTGGCAGACTATAAACTCCTGCTGTATTCGCGACTCCAGCGACCTATAGGGGACGCCACTATCGGGCAAATATGGCGGTCGAATCCAGGTCGTGCCGTGCCATGAGCCAGCTCAACGCACAACGCTGGGGCATCAGCGAGCGGGAATCGGACTCCAAATGGTTCGCCCCGCTTTTTATTCTCCACGTTTCGAACCTCCGGCGATGTGTTGGGGTAAGCGAGCTTCCAGAGGCTTGACTTTCTTCGAGGAAACGAGGAAAGGACTGCCCACTGTCCTTCCACTGTGCTGATAAACGTTGAGAAACGCAGAATGTCTGGCTCACGCGGTTCCATAGGTCGCGTGCAGAGCAACCTGGGTCACAAGGCGATACTACGGTTAGGACACAGACACCGGTAGAACTGTTCTGTCGCGCAATCCACCGACAACGTGCAAACACGGAAGCCAGAAGAGACGAGCAGAAATCGCGAAAGGACCTGGTCCGGCCAGTTCAGTGTTTTCCCGCTAGGTGTCGTTCGTTTTGCTGGAGTCGCGAATAAACAACTAACGACTAATTTGTTTGTTTTGTTTCGCTACACGTGCTCCGAGCTGTGACGCACCAGGGGTGGTTCTCATTGAAACCCGTTCGCATTTCTACCTTCTCGTTTTGACCTTCTCATTTCAACCCTGCGCAAAACAACTTTTGCTTTTCTGCCTTTCTCACTTAGCGAAACAAACTTTCGCGTTTTGACCATTCTCAAAACGACTTTTCACATTTTAACCCTTCTCCTTTCAAACTTTCTCAAAACATACTTTCTGGTTTTGACCGTGCTCAAAAAGGCTTTTCTTCTCATTTTAAACTTTCTCATTAAAAAGTTACTAAAAACATACTTTCTGGTTTTGACCATTCTTAAAACTACTTTTCTCATTTTAACCTTGTACATGATCAGGCTAGAGAAAAGCCATAATTTCAGCATACACTCACGGGAAACCGAAATCAAGGAACAAATGACATTATGAAGTCCAGGCACCTGAAGCTTTATTACGCCTTGAAATGCTACTTGGAGAATGACATCTAGAGTGCATGCCAATCCACGGCATGGCGGACGACACATAGGTAAATATACAATGATCGTAGATCTGTACGATCACTCCGGCACCGGTTGTAAATAATTCAATATCCTCGCAGGGCATGCCAGATGGGGTGGTTCTCCTTTGAACCCGTTCGCATTTCTCTCGGGGCACGTGTAGTGAAAGCTCGCACGGCAGAATAAAGGGACCTTGGGTTCAGTCCCCCTTGCCCGTTTCGTTCTGGGTGAGCATCGTACCGGCGTGCGGTCGTGTATCACTACTGTGTGAAAGTACGCTAAAGACCCCAGGCTAGCGGTCGTACTGCACTGGCTAAATTACTCATCTACAGTGGGCAGAAATGGCGCCATACTATCGCAGACTAAACTTCTGCTGCCAAAACAAGTAACGACAAATGTGTTTGTTTTTGTTCGTTTTCATGCTGGGTTCAATCCCCACCCTTGCCAGTTTTGATCTGAATGGACATCGTACCGGCGTGCAGTTGTGTATCACTACTGCGTGATCATTAAAAAAAGAACCTAGGCTAGCAGTCGTACTGCAGAGGCTAAATTTATAATCTACAGCGTCTAACAATGTCGCCATACTATGGCAGACTAAACTCCTGCTGTCTAAACAATGAACGACATGTTTTTTTAATGCGAATAGCATTCTTTGGATACTTCACGCACTTTTCGTCTATGTATCTATCTATCTATCTATCTATCTATCTATCTGGCTATCTAACCTCTTACGCCGCGGGTCGATAAATAAATAAAAAAGACCGGCGCCGGCTGGGATTCGAACCGTTGACCCTTTGATCAGCAGGCAGACGCGCTAACCACAGAGCTATGAAGGCAGTCATTCACCGCACTCTAAACATTTGTCTATATCTTTACCATAGGACGCGCTTTACAGCGCTGTCACAGCTACGGGTGCGCGCGCGTTCCATGCACGAGGGCTAGCTCACCCTCTCCCGCGCTCACCCTCTCCCTCTAGCTCACCCTCTCCCGCGCTCGGGAGACCTCTAGCTCAGCCTCACGAGAGCGGAATGAGCCCTCGTGCATGGAACGTGCGCGCACCGGTAGCTGTGACAGCGCTGTAAGCGCGTCCTATGGTAAAGATATAAACAACCGTTTAGAGTACCGTTGGTTGAGACTAGCTGAGACGCCAGAAAGTCTGGTCGGTACCATTTTGAGTGTTTGTGCGTATGGCGCGTGCTTTGCTCGCCTTCCTAAGTGACACAAACGCACGTGCTGGGCTGCGGAGATCGTGCGCAGGGCGGTGAAAGTGTCAACAAATTTAGAATCGCCTCAAGAGTGGGCTGGCGTATCTAGAGTGTGCCGGCCACCTGACGAACGCGCATAACTCCGCACCGTTTGATGCTATTCGCATTAACGTAGATAATCATTCCCAAAGGATGGGTTCTGCTGATTTTTTTCGTTTGTATTGATCTTGTGTTTAATCCCCACCCTTGCCAGTTTTGATGAGAGTGAACATTGTACCGACGTGCGGTTGTGTATAACTACTCTGTAATGCATGCTAAAAAACCCAGGTTGGCAGTCGTGCTGCACTGACCAAATTTTTAATCTACAGCGTCTAACAATGTCGCCATACTATGGCAAACTAAGCTCCTGCTGCCTAAACAAATAAAGACAAATTTGTTTTTTGTTTTCGTTTTGATCCTGGGTTCAATCCCCACCCTTGCCAGTTTTGATTTGAATGAACATTTTACCGGCGTGGATTTGTGTATAAGTGATGCATTGTAAAAAACCCAAGCTGGCAGTCGTACTGCAAGGCTACATTTCTAATTTACAGCGTTTAACAATGTTCTTAAAAGAATTCTGGCAGTCTAACTTCACGTTCTTTAAGCAACTGACGACAAATGTGACTTTCACTTTGAAACAATTGCAGATCCTTAAAGGTTTAATTTTTCTTTCATTTTTGTCATTACATGTGCGAACATCGCGTGTTTATGCTGGAAGACATGTGTGAAAAAGCAACCGAGAATTATACGAAATTCAGAACGTTTTTTTTAGGCAAACCATGCGCAAGTATTTACTTCACACAAACGCAAATATGTTTTTTAATCAAATCATAATTGTGTTTTGCCTGCAATAAATACTCTTTCTTTTATTAATCGAACGTTAAGAGTTTGGTATGTCCCGAATTTGGTGCGATTTTCGGTTGGTTTATCGGAAATATGTTTCAATGGAATTCGGTTTTTACGTCAATGAAGTCACCGAATATATTCGCCATTTGTAGCTACAGTGGCTACATTTCATTTCGTTACATCTATGGGCTCACCTCCCACCATTGCCCATTTTGATCTGGATGAGCGTCGTACACGTGTTCGGTCATGTATCACTACTGCGCGATACATGTTAAGGCGTTAAGGACATGATCCCGCGAAATTTTGATGGCCACCGATTCGCCTCAAAGATCGTTCAACAGAAAAGCCCACGATTTGCAAAATAGTGCGCGCCGCCTATCGCGCAACGCCGGAAACTTCGACATTTTGGGTGCGAGGCTGGAAAGTGGTTGGAAACAACTAGGCTTCGCGATGCATGGTTTGGCTTGATACATGTGGGGCGTAAAGTTCGTGCGCGCAGTCTGTTCCAAGCGTTGCCCCAAGACCCAGATTGAATAGTGTGGAAAATTCCCCCAGGAGCGTGA